>JADRCH010000044.1:4739236-4801429 GCA_019843965.1 Rhynchomys soricoides | reverse complement strand
GGGGCCCAGCATCTCCCTCCTAGGGGCCCAGCATCTCCCTCCTGGGCTCCAGCATCTCCCTCCTGGGGCCCAGCATCTCCCTCCTAGGGGCCCAGCATCTCCCTCCTGGGGTCCAGCATTCCCCCCTTGGGGGTCCAGCTTCCACATGGGGGAGGTTAAACGGCTTCTTGTTCTCCCTGCTGTGAGATGGGTTATTAATGCCCACGGGCTTGCACATCTGCATGAAGTCACCTTCTCTTGTGTGCTGTGCCGGAGTCAGGGGTTTGTCAGACAGAAGCATGGTTCGTGCTCCTTGGCCCCTCCCAGTCACAGAACTCACCTTAGTCCCTTCACACAGAAGTCCCCTCCAAGCATTTTGTTATAATGCTGGTGCCCACACTGCCGAGCCAGGCCCTGGAGGAAGCGTGGCAGTTTAGGAAGGACAGTGAGCTCAGTTCCTGATACACACCAGTTTGTGACCCAAGCTTCATAACGAGCAGATCCAACCAAAGCTCCTCCCCCTCTCCAAGACGGAGTGACTCATGCATGTGCTGGTATGTTTTCTCTCACTGTGGACTTTTCCAGTGGGGCTACTTTGTAAGACATACTTATGTCACCATATGAGGCAAACAGATATAGAACTGTGTGGTGCAGCTAGAATTCCATGTGTAATCTTTCACACTTTCTGCTAGGCTGGCCTGTGCTCCTGTGAGGCAGCTGGGGTCTTGCCTCCTCAAGCAGTGTCTGTTACCCTCTTCTTTAGAAGCTTCTACTGAAACTGACCTCAGTTCTGGCTTCTAGAACACACACAACCAGGCCCCTCAGGCCCTTTCCTCTTTGAAAAGAGAAACCTGTCACCTGGAATGGTCCCCATTTCTCATGGCCTGAAAGCAAGAGGCCATCAGGTCAGCCACTAGGGGTAGTAAGGGATGACAGATGTCTCACAGAGTGTCTGAGGTCCTGACAATAACTATAATACCCAAGAACCTAAGCCAGAAGCGCTACATCCTGAGAGAGGAACCCCACCCTTAGAGGGAAACCAAAAACTTCAAACACCAGATCTAAGAAGGCCTCCCATGTCTAAGAAGGCACCCCAAACCCAAGAGTAGCATCAGATCCTGGGAAGCCCCTTAGCCCTCTTAGAGAGCCCCAAATCTTCAAGAAAGCACCCATCTAGTGAAAGGACTAGAGCCTGGCAGTGGCCAACCCAAGTCTGTCAGAAAGAACTGGCTTCTAGGGTGTCCGCATTCTACACGTAGAAGGGTAAGCTCCCCACTGTCCACTGGACTCAAGGCCTAGAGCCCCATGCCAGGTGGAAGCCATGAATAAAGAAGAGATTGATCCGTTTAAAAAGGTCCACAGCAGCCATAGCATAATGAAGGTACAGTGTCCCAGGAACCAATCAGATGAAGCCCAGTCAACAGTGCTGTAATCAACAGTTGCTTTCAGAGCAGACCCTCCAAGGCTGTGCCTGAGCAGCAGCTAGGCCAGGGAAGCCCCAGAGCAGGTCACAAACTACAAGCAAACTGCCAGCAGAAGAGCCCAGGCCCGAAGCTCTCAGGAGACATGACCCTGAGGATGGCTAAACTCCATTGCTAAGTACGGACATACTTAGAAAGGCAGATGGTTCTACAAGGAGCTGTCCAAGAGGGAGCTTTCACACAGAGTACCTACCCACCTCGAGGAAAACCACCTGCCCTGTTTCTCCCTTGTAAAACACCTGGATTAACAACACATTTCACTCATTCCTGGAAGCCATGACCTAATTTCCCCTTGGCATGCTGGGGATGCACATGGCTTGTTGGAGCTGAGGAACATTCATGGTCTAGCCTCTCTCCAGGTGACACTGAAATCGTGGGGGAGGGACTCCTGGCGGTGGCAGCTTTGGGGTTTTCCTGCCCTTTGCTAATGGAAGCCACAGCTGGCTCAGGCGTAAGAAACAAGCAGAGAAAAGCAGCCCCTCCTGCTACCCTGGTTCAGTCTTCCATGCCTATCATGGAGCCCTGGATTCCATCTCCAGTACCACAGAACCATGTACAACAATATGTACTATCAATGTCTGCATTCTGGAGGTGAAGGAAGAAAGACCAGAAGTTCAAGCTCCCCGTGGCAAGTCTGAGGTGGTTGTTACATGAGACCTTGTCAAGGAAAAAGAAAGGAAAATGAGGTGCAAACAGAACCCACGGGCCTAGAAATGTGCTACACAGATAGCGCTCAGGGCGCTCAGGGTCCTGTGGGTCATGGTTGAACTGGCCTATGCAGAAGAGGAAAGAACAAGGAAGGCCTCCAGCAGAGACCAGGAAACACTCCCTACACAGGCACACAGAGGTCTGTGGAGGAGGAGGGAGGAAGAGTATAGTCCTCACGAAGGGTGCCCGGGAAAGGGAGGTGGAGCCTGCTACCCACAACTGTGGGAGCCTGGCTACCCACAATTTTTGCAATAACAAGGTCAAGACAGTCTGCAAACTGGGGTCATTTAATGTCTCCCCAATAGTTCACCTCTCTTTTCTATTTGTGATAGTACCATGAATGCTGTTGGTGAAAACAAAATTCTCCAGCTGATTTTCAAAGTGGAAATTTGACCCCAAAGTTGACCCAGCTCCCCATCCTCACAGCTGCTTAGGTGACCCTGGGCACCCCTAATAGCAGTCGACTAGTGGTGGCTCACACCCTGAAGCTCCCAGAAGGATGATACACAAAGCTTAGAGCATCACAGCCCCTTCAGATAGAGACTGATCAGGACTCAGGACTTTTTGTGTCATGCTCCCCTCACATGGACTCCTGTTGAGTTTGGGGACATAAGTACAGAAACGGGCTATTGTAGATTCAGTTACACGCAGCCAAGTCCACTCAATTTCTTTACCTCACATCCATGAATATTGTTAGTTAGGCATAAATAAAAAAATCAGATGCCCAAACTATGTCATGCCAATATGGAAAAGCAACTAGTCATTCTTGACAGGCACAGGCTGGGATGCAGGGTACTGAGTTCTAGGGTGGATCTCAGTTGGTACCATCTGGTGGTCACAGTGACATTCTGACTGTCCAGAAGAATTTGCAGACCACCATGATTCCCTACCTCTGAAGAAAGATACAGGAGGCCACGGACACCAAATGAACATTGAGGCATTCCACTCAAAGAAAATTAAGAGAAACAAGATGGAAAATAGAAGCTGCATGCCAGCAATTGCAACCGCACAACATAAACTCTGTGGGGGAGAAAAAGTTGGAAGGAGGGGGTCTTTGAGGGCTGGTGCCATCTAGGACCTCGAGAACCAAACTCACCAGCCGGGTTGATAACGAGGACTCATTAAATGTTTGCAAATGAAACTAATGAACGACACAGATGTACAAACAACAAGGACGTGCGTGCTGGAGAAGCATTACAGGTGTGATTACCTTCTCGACACCTTTGTGTGCTTAAATTAAACCTATACGTAAGTATCTCCATATGCCAGATTTAGTCATGTGTTTATGTGTTCCCTCAGCACACTAACCACATGCCAAGCATGCACCCAAGGAATGAATAAAATATACAGAGCCCTGTCTATAGCCATCTTAGAGATGATGGAATATAGACACACACAGAGACAACGTGGAGGCGCTCTAGGGAAAATGAGGCAGAGAAGGGCCTAGAGAAACAACGGAGAGAGGAAAAGAGAGTGGGGGGGTAGGTGTGAGAAATGAGCTGAGGTCCGCGTGAGGAGTGAGCGTGAGCTGCCTGTGAACAGACGGTGAGGTTGGGTATGAAGAGCGAGCTAAAGTAAGAAGTGGGCGTCACGTGGGTGTGAGGGAGTAAGGGGTCAGGTGTGAGGAAAGAGATGAAACACAGGAGAGAAACATGTATGAAGAAAGATGTGAAAGGCAGGGTGAGATCCGGCGTGAGGCGTGAGGCGAATGTGAGGAAAGGGGTAGGAGTGTGAGAGACAAGTGTGAGGGAGGGATGAAGCCATGGGATAAAGGGGGCGTGAGGAGGGTGTGAGGTCAGAGTCAAGTAGGGAGGTGATATGGGTAAGGAACAAATGTGGGGCGTAAGGGATGAGGAGAGGCCTGCATGAAAAGTGAAGGAATGTGAGGTCCACGGGGGGTGGGGGGGATACAGGGGAGCTGTGCCTGGTGTGAAGGGAAAGCAGAAGGAGGAGGTGAAGTGGGGTGTGAGGGGCAGGTGAAGGGCAAGGTTAAGTGGAGTGAAAAGCAAGTAAGAGATATGTGAGGTGGTTTGAATGAGCATGGTCCCTATAGGCGCATATGTTTGAGTGCTTGGTCCCCAGTTAGTAGAACTGTTTGGGAAGGATTAAGGGGTGTGGCTTTGTTGGAGAAGGTATGTCACTGGGGATGGGATTTGATGTTCAAAAAGCCTACACCAGGCCCAGTCTTAGTCCTCTCTCCCCCACCCCCCTGCCTGCAACTTCTGGATAAAATGTAAGCTCTCAGCTATTGCTCAGTGCCTGCCTGCCTGCCATTATGCTTCCCGCCATGATGACAATGGACTAACACTCTGAAACTGTAAGCCGGCCCCCCAATTAAATGCTTGCCTTGATCCTGGTGTCTCCGCACAGCAATACAACATGACAAAGACAAGGTGCGAAGAGAATAGAGTGTGAGGTTAAGTAAGAGAAGTGTGTGGAGTCCTATGTGGGGCCTCAGGGAAGATGGGCGCAGGGGCTGAGGTAAAACAGGATTGGGGTGAGGAGAAGTCTGTGGCGAGGAGCGTAGGAATGGGTCAGGTGGGGCATGAGGGTGAGGCTAGGCGGATGGTAGGGGTGAGAGTGAAGAAAGGTGGGTCTCGTGCAAGAGTTAGGGTGAAGTGGTGGTGACAGTTGGCACGAGATAGGTGATGGGGTGAAGAATAGGTGAAAAGCGTGAAGTAAGGGTGAGGTCAGAGGTGGGGATAAAGCAAGGTTCTGCTTCTCCTCCAGTTCTACTGACACGAACCTATGGAGACTATGCCTGAAAGGCCCAGGGCTCCCCATCTGTCCAGGCTGAGTGTGCACTTGGTTTCGGCAGTATTATCTTCTGCATCCCTGTGACTTGTTCATCAACTAATAGGGACCTCAGACAACACAGAGGGAGTCAGTCACTTCCTACCTTGCACAACGTAGGTCAGGCAGCAGTGGCCTCCTCTGCCCACCTGTGGTGGGTAACCTCCGGGGTACCACACCCTCACTGTTCTCCTACTTTGGATAATATTGGATTCAAGAAAGTACCAAAATAGTAACCACCTTTTGGCCTGATCTATCACCTAGACTTCTCACACAACTACTGTCTAAGGAGAATATCAGGGTTACCACCTTCTTGAAGCCACAGGGAAAATGAGGCTCAGAAACACAAGGGGTTGACGTGAACTTCAAACATGTCTGACTGGCCCGGAGCCCTCCCACCAGCCTTTCCGTATTCCTACCACTGTGCTGGAGGTAGGGTATGAGAGCGGCCCAGAGACAGTGAAGAAGAAAGGTCCACAGCCCATACTGCCCTGTGGTACCTGGGAAGACGCTCTTGAAATCTGTCTAGAGATGTTTCGGGACACATTACATGGTGGCCTTACGGTGATGCTCAGAAGGCCCCGATCAATGTGTTCTGGATTACTGCCTTCTGCATATCATCAGATCAAAAGGCAGGATGATTCAAGAGGCTACACTCACCAGGCCAGGCCACACCGGCAAGCCTCCAACCTGGTCCCATCAGGAGTGACTCCAAGCCATACGGTCCTGTCTAGGAAGGCTTCAAATTAAGCACTAATCTCTTTCTAGTCATAAGGGCAACAGGAGAGTGCTTAGGAGAGATTTGCCATTTCTCCCAGGATGAGACCCTGTTTGTAAAAGGAAGAAAACGCCCATTTAAGTACCTACCGTTTGAGTACCTACCTATGATGGAATCCCTTCGGAAAACATCTCTATCAAAAATATAAAAGGACAGGTGACGGAAACTCCGAGGGATTTCACAGTAAAAGTCCTCTCCATAAAAGGGGCTAGACAAACAAACAAAATGCACATGGTTAGAATATATGAGGCTGAGTCCTCTCAAAGGCTGACATGACCAGGAGACCGACTTAAACAAATCAGAGAGCTCGACATGGGGGTGGGGGCGCTGGTCACTAACAATCTCTAGTGCATGGATCCACAGGTAATGCCAACCCCAAGACCGTTACAGTGACCTGTGAGAGTAGGGGATAGTATTTATTAATTCATTGAAAGGAGACCTCACATTGAAGTTTCAGATACGCTCCTTTCTCCCGAGACCTGCCTGTCCTTGGTTCCCGTATGGAGGACCCAGCCCCGTAGCTGACTCCCACTGTTCCCAAGGCTCATTAGCCCCCTCGTGAGTCACCCCACAGCTGTGGCAGCCCTACAAATGGAAACTTAAAAATAAACCAACGTTCTAATTAAAGGGGCAGAAAGCCAGAGGGCTTTGTCACTAAACAAACTTCCCATTGTTCTGGGCTAGGAAAAACTTGCTCATGACACTAGGAAGACACCAGACATGGAGAATTGCTTAGGAAACCCAGCGATGACTTCAGCACACACATGAGGGCCTAACTTGAAATTAAATGTGATTCCAAACCCATGCATGGTCATGGCTGGGCTCCAACATGGGAAGGGTGACTGTTCAAAGGGGAACCAAAGCAGTGTGCCACCATCAGAGAAAGCGTTAGGGGAGCATACGCAGGGAGGACATTGGCACCTACCACCTGCTCACCACGGCATACAAAATGAACTCAAAACACATCACACACCAAACCTAATGGCTAGAACTACAAACTTCTCAGAAGTCCATGGGGACAAAGCTGTGACCTGGAGTAAGGTAGAGATTTCTTAGACATGATATCAAGACTGATATAACATTTAAAAAACTTGGTTAACTCAGACTATCAAAATGTAAAACATTAATCTAAGTTGTCTATGATAGGGCTGGATAGATGCTCAGTGTTTAGAAGCTCTTGCTGGTCTTCCAGAGGATCTGAGTTCAGCTCTCAGTATCTACATTGGGCAGTTCACAACTGCCTATCACTCCAGCTCCAGAGGATCCAACACCCCTTTCTGATCTCTCAGGGCACCTGCACATGTGCGCACAAACACACACACACACACACACACACACACACTAAATAAATAAAAATAAGTCTTTGAAAACATTATGTTTGAAAATACATAATTAAGAGAGTAGAAATGAAAACCTACAGAAGAAAATATCTGTAACTCAGTTATCTGTAGATGGGTTTGTATCCACAGTAGGTACACTGCATCTCACTAAGCCAAATGGCCAAGAAACATACAAAGCATGCCAAGTACCATTAGCTGTCATGATTTGAATGTGTGATGTCTCCCCAGTTACTTATGTTTGAATACTTGAGTTCCAGTTGGTGATACTACTTTTGAGACTGTTGCCTAGCTAGCAACAGTGGGTTCCTGAAGGCAGGCCTTGGAGTGATGCCTATTTCTAGTTGCAGACTGTTTCTTGATCTGCTGGACGGTGAGAAACGGCAACTGCTTCTATCTGTATTCTGTCACAGCAATGAAAACAGTAGCTATGCATTGACTGTGGTGGGGAAATGCAAATTAAAGCAGGAAACACAGGTGACACTTACTAAGTGTTCTAGCCTGGGCTCAGAGGAGCTCAGCACACCTGCCTTCCCAGGCTGGGGCTGTGGACATGAGACTCCATTTGTAAGTAACACTATGGTATAGTCTGCCAGAAAGGGTGAAGTTTACATAAGAAATGACCTCTTCGAAATGAAAACAAAATCCTCAAAGTGAAAACCTAAGAGGTGGAGGTTGCTTTGGGCGGTTCTGGGTTTCGAGAAGAATTATAGACAGCAAGAGATATCATTTTATGGCTCCTAGGAGCAGGATGCCCGAGTACTTTCGTCCAGAGTTCCTTAGGTTAACAATGCTTTGTAAGAAATTGTACTCAGCCCCTGCATTCATGTGAGCCTTTGGTTCTCCAGTTGTGTGCCAGACACAAAGAGCAAGGTCCTGTGTGAATCTCCATTCCTTAGCCTCCATGCTCTTGAGACGAAACTCTTGAAACCACTGGAGAAGGAACCTCCAGGGCCGGAGGGCAGGTGTGTGTGTGAGTGTGTGTGTGTGTGTGTGCGTGTTTGCATGAGTGCAAGCAATCCTATGTGTGTAGCACTGGGTGTAGTGTGTATGCACATGCCTGTGGGCACAGGTGTAGGTGTGTATGGTACACTGATGGACACGTGCTTGTGGACATAGATGTGTCCAGACGTGTATAATTACATGTGAATACATATGCATGTGTGCTTTCTTACATGTGGTTATGTACTTGTACTCTGGGTGCAGCTGGGTGTCCACCTACATGCATCTAAAAGCCCATAAACTGCACGCATGAGACACAGAATGCATCTAAAAGCCCATAAACTGCACGCATGAGACACAGACTCACAGGTCTCCCCACAATGCACTGCCTTTGTAGTGTGCAGTGAAACCTGTCCACCTCCACACAAAGCCACAGATGCTGGAAAATGATGGGATTTTAAAAAACAAGGCACCTCTTTATTTCTGTCTATGAATGTTCCAAGATGTGTCACTGTGGAAACAGCCCATGTTCCATGGGCTTTGGTCCAATAACAGAAAAACTATCATCCATCCACAGACACTCTGTCACCCACTAAGAAACCTCAACAGCCACAAGAGCTACTAAATGGCTTCGTTTAATAGTCAATCATGAAACATTCATTTATCTGTTTTAAGTATGAAAAAGCTCCTCTGCATATACTCATGTCAACACAGAGATTGATGCTGAAGTGAATGTTTGGGTTAAGTCACTTGAATATCCAACCCCCAAATCATCAGACATTTTTGTCCCTTCTAGGAAGCCAGTGGGGAGGACCTCTGAGAACCTGGCTCCAGAGACTGAACTGCAGTGCAATCCTTGGTCACAGCAAATCTTGCCACATCTAGGATCCCATTATACCCCACCTACTGAGAGGTTCAGAAGACATGTTACCTAGCTTTCCATTACAATAGCAAATCTCTGAGACGATCAGTTTACAAAGAGAAAGGGATTGTTTGGGCTGAGAGTTTTGCAGATTCCAGTCCATGATTGATTGGCCCACTGTCCTGGAGCGATGTGAGACACATCATGGCAGGGCATGAAGTAAACAGAGCACAAGTTTACTTCAAGTCAGGAAAACAAAAGGGAGAAACAGAAAAGAACCCGGGTCTCGCTGCTCACACTGGGCTGCTCACACTAGGTATGCCTGCAATGATCTGAGGACGTCCAGTAGGCCCAGTACAGTGGACAGTGAGCATTGTGTCTCACATCTTTTTGTAATATTTTTCTAGTAAAGGTCAATCACTATAAATGTTTTTCTTCTCTTATTTCATGCAATGTGTTTTTAGTTGGGAGGGATTTTGTTTGTTTGTTTGCATGGGACAGGGTCTCACAATATCGCTCCTGTCTTAGTTTTCTGAGCGTAGATTATAGGCGTGTGTTCCATGCTTGGTGTTCTCCTATTCTATGTAACTTTTAAAGTTGAATTTACTTCCTGTGAGTCACCTCAAAGCTTGGGAATTAGGGTGGGACACTAGGAGGTGAGGGAAGGGTTTTACTAACCAAGGGGCCTACTGTGTGCAGGCTAAATTCATATGAACCTGGCTCAACAGGTAAACCGAGGGGGGGAGAGAGAGATGGAGAGAGAGACAGAGAGACAGAGACAGACAGAGAGACAGAGACAGGGAAAGACAGAGAGACAGAAAGACAGAGACAGAGAAAGAGACAGCAAATGTAACTCTATATCTGAGGGGAATGGTACCCACAGAGAATGAAGGGGTATCAGTGCTATAGAGCCTGGAGGGAGGGGCTCTTTGCCGAGCAGCTCCTCCATGGAGCTTTGAGGTCTGAGCACTGCTGAAGGGAAGAGGCCAAGGGAGGCTAGCCTGGCAAAGCTGGTGTTTGTTTTCACAGGAGGCAAGGGTTTCAGAGAGAGTCAGATCCCAAATCATGAATACAATACACCCAGCTTTCTTTCTTTAAAGACAGTTTGGGTGGGTTTTGCTTTAACATTTGGTTTTTTGGATGTGCATGTATATGTGGATGTGCATGTGTATGCTTATGTGGATGTGTATATGCACCATGATGAGCACGTGGAGATTAATGGGCAACCTGGAGTCAGTCTTCTCCTGCACCATGTGGGTTCCGGGAATCAGACTGAGGTCATCAGGTTTGGTAGTCAGGACCTTACCCCTCCCCCTACTCACAATTTACTCAGAGTTTTAGACTCATGACTTCTTTGTGAAGAATAAGAAAGGAAACCAAAACCAGTAAGTCTTCCCACTCCCTATCACCCTACCCTGTGGTCTCAGCCCAATGCGAATCCAGCAGGACTAGCTTTCCCTGAGCATGGGGGCTTGCAGAGCATTGGGGACCCCGATCTGCGGCTAACAAGCACCTTCAAGGCACAAGCAAATGCTGCAGGCACATGAGTTACTCAAGTCCAAGTGACAGCAGGATGTGGGGGTCAGCTGGGCACGTTGCAGTAGGTTGCCCGTTCCCTGGGGAGGGGGGTGGGGGGTGTGGCAGGATTCCTGCTCATGCCTCCAGGACAGGTGGGTCAGCTCTTAGAAACAAAGTGCCCACAATGATATCTAGCTATGGAACAGCTGTGAGCATTACTAAGGAAAGCCAGGCCCTCAGCCACATCTAATCATTAGGACTGCTGCAAACCTGGGTTGCTATCCACATGCCAAACGGGAAAATAAACGAGGGAATCGAGATGGGAAATATAAATGCAGCCAACTGCCCACCTCCTTTGCACCCCAGCCTGGCAATCTATTCACAAACTGAACTCGTAGCTACTCTCTTGTGCAACATGAGATTTCCAAAACATCTGGATTGAGTGTCCCTGGAGCTCCATGTACTGGAGACTCATTCCTGTTATGACGTATTAAGAGGAATATAATCTAACGATGGTTTTTAGAAGTGGCTATGATCATCAATAGATAAAGAATGTGGGGCAGCGTGACTTTTGCCTGTAATCCCTGCTACTTGGGGAATTATGGGTACCGGGTTAACCTGGGCTACACAGCAAGGCATTGTCAAAAGGTTGGAAGGTTGGGAGAAAGGAAGGAACATTAGATAAGGCTATGATCAAGCCCTGGCTAGAGGCACAGACCACACACATGGATTCCCACATATACAGTATACACCGTTTGTCCCACCATGACACCTCCGCTTCCTGGGGACACTACACACTCTTTACAGTCCACCCCATGTATGTCAAACAGTCTGTAAAAACAGCTGACAGGCTGCTGCCACTGAGTCTAAAGTGGTTTCAGTTGTTACATTTATAATGCAGTTCCTGGCTGCTCAATAGCCACATATTATCTGTGGCCACCAGACTCAATAGAGAGTGTAGACGCAATGGGCACGCAGAAGAGCCCACTGCCTTGTCCTCTCAGGCTGATCTGTGGAGCAGGAAACCGAAGCTCGCTTGGGCTATTGGTGGGATGAACTTTGCTTTAGATATGGCACCACACCCCAACCCTGCCTCTGCTCCAGAAAACAGAGAAGGCAGAACCAGCGGATACAAACTCACCAGCTCGCTATAAGTCCTCCAGTAAGTCTCCTGTCACAGAGAGTGGCCCTAGATTCTCTGGTCTTTGCTGAAGGTGTGAGACCAGCACCAGCACTCTCCCCAGCGAGCGTGGGATATCACTGAGAGAAACACAGAGGCTTCTGTATGTAGGCATGCCACAGTCACCGGGCACAGGAAAGGTGGCCCAGTTACACCCTCTCTGGCTGAGAGGCAGGTCATAGTGTGGGTAGCAGGGGACTTCAGACTGAATGGTAGGGATGGGAGCCAAACTGGGCCAGATGCTCCCGCCTCACAGATCAGCAAACCCTCTCTTCAAAGTTAGCACATATTCAGGAAAGCATTTTTCCGGACGACAAGTTGATTCACGGTATGATTTATGTGCAAATTTGTAGAATTTCCCATATTCCACTCCTTTATATACACTGAATTTGGTGGGAGGGCTTTTGAAAACAGGAGACATTCATAGGAACAAGTATTTCCTTCCATTTTAACAAACATTTAAAAACTATCATTTTTAAAAAATGAGAAATAAAAGTAAATTAAAAATAAAATTTAAAAAGAATGAAACTCTATTGAGGTTACATTGTTAAAAACATTTATTTTTAAGGCCTGGTCTATTATGATAGCACATGCCTTTAATCCTAGCACTCAGGAGGCAAGGGCAGGTGAACACCAGATGAGGAATCCACACATAGAAGTCCACTGCTGAGATGCCTGGCATGCCAGACAGTGTGAGGCATACAGTGATGGTTACAGGACCCACACTTCTTTTAGAAAAGTGCAGTGTTCTAAAAGTGACCGTGGTGATGGCTGGACACGTCTCCGAAGCCACGGAGTTGCGACTTTAAATGGCTGAATGATATGAACTGTCAATTATATATCTCAATAAAGCTACTTTTAGAGCAAAAAATATAGCCAGATGTCAAAAAACTGGAAGCTAGAATTAACATTCTGGGGTCAGCTCTCCTAGAACACGTTGCCTTAAATATATACAGACAAAAAATGGAAATGGTTTCAGTTGGGTCTTAAAGGGAAAGTGGGAACTCTGTACACATTCTGACACAGTCCATGTTTCCTTAGCACCTGCCTACAGCCACTTTCAGGAGAAGCCAACATACCACCAGGGGCCAAGTGTCCCCTGGCTACCAACACAACCACCAGATTTCCTTACCGTTAGCTTTCCCCGACTTTCCCAGCTAGAAGCAGTGTCACCATGAACACTCAGTGGATCTGCATGGCCCCTGTCTGTCCACTCAGAACCACTCTGAGGTGGGATGGTTGGCACAGAATGCTCGAAAGCTCTGGAAGCCACATGCCTCAGGAAGCCAGCTCACCCCAACACAGTTAAGAGTTTGCTCACACAGGAGTGTGGTTCTGACCCTGGGCAGATTCATCTCCAAGCACCAAAGACAAATCTGCTCAACTGATAGCAGGCAAAAAAAAAAAAAAAGGAGAAATGATTTAATGTCTAAGTGCACTTGAGAGGACTCATAAACTTCACTTTTCTTAACGACTTCAGCCTGTTTTCCATTTGTAACTTCTCTCTCTCTCAGGATATTGATCCCCTAGGAACATTTGAATCTGTGTTCCAATCACTTATAGCACATGAGAAACCCTTTCTAAAGGAAGCATACCCCACATCTGTGGACAGCTTTCTTTCTAGTGGCTGACTTGAGACCCTTCACCCCCAGCTCTGAATAGCTGCAGCAGCAGGACTCCAGACCTCTTACGTCCCGAGCCATGGCTGCCCCAACCATAATTATGTAGTGCCTATGATAGAGACCTGTGGGAATGCTTCCAGCAAGGACCTCCAGGTTAGGCAGACACCCAGGTTGTGGTGAGTTGCGTGCCAACTTTCCTCCTGGGTCAGATGTTAAGGACCAGGCCAGAAGCAGGAAGAACTAGGCATGCAGTCCCAGAACCTCAATACCCTGTGCACTGGATTCTCTCATCAATGGGAGTCGGCTTGTGTCCCTTCCTGGGCATCAGAGTTTAAAACATATTTTCAAAAGAAAAAGGAAGCAGGCTAAACACGGGGAAGAACAGTCTTCTACCACCCCCTCCCACAGCCTCCCTGTGGACAAAGCCTCCTTTCTGTGGCCCTCAAAGGGGCCCACAGTGAGAGTATTTCCCTTCCCAGGCACTGCTTAGCCACAGTTGTGTCCACACAGGCTGCCTTTGTCCAGGCCAGAGCCAGTGGCAGGATAGGCATGGACTGCAAGCCAGGAAGCCCCCATTCCAGCCCAAGGGTTCCAGAAACCTCTTTCCCAATAAAGAAAAGACCCACGGGGAAGGGCTGGGCCCCTCTCTCTTCTTTGCTTTTTGACAAGAAGAAATTAATGTAGCCAGCAACTTCTGCCTCGGGGCTACCAGAATGATAGACAGTTTTTTACCTCATCAAAAAGGATGAAGCCAGAGGCTCAAAGGAGTTTCACAGAATCAAGGAACTTTCATCAAGAGAAAGAAAAGCTAACAAGGGGCCATTATCTCCGAGTGTGGTCTCAAGCAGGAACCCTCTGAAAATTCTTCCTCTCCCTAATTTCTCCTGCCCCTCCTCCATGAGCCCTGTGAATCTTTTCTCTCACTGTCCCTCCACCCTTCCGTCCTCCTCCCCCCCCTTGCCCACAGGACTGGGCACAGGGCACACATAAGCCTTGCCTGGGACCTGCAGAGAAACCACCAAGTCCTCCTTGAGTCATTTCCCGGCATCTATGCCGCCCCACCCCAACCCAGCTGTTTGCTGCTTGCTGTGTGCACCTCGTGACAAGCGACAGTGGTCATGTGAAATGATAGAGCTGGGTCCCTAGTGTCCTGCCTGGAGCAAGTTCCTAGACCTGTTTCTCAACCTCAGATGGGGAGCTTGGGATGGGGACTTGAGAGGAGGGGCAGGACTGTGGGGAAGAATAAGGGAATCTGGGTGGGTCTCCGAATGCTTGGTCTTTGTGTCCCAGTCTGAGGAGATTGGGACAAGGCCAGTCTCCAAGAGGACATAGGCCAGAAGCCATGTGACTAGTAGCCCCAAGGGCTGGAAACAGCTCTCTCTGAAGACTCCAGCTCGTTTCTCAATGGCTGAAGGTCCAGCTATGAAATAGGCCCTGAGTTAATCACTAATTAAAAGCTAGATTAAACTTTCATTAAGGCCAACAGCATATCAAACGTCCCCAGCTGCGGGGCACAGAAGGGTCTTGTGAGGGCAGCAGTCAGTTCCAGAAAGATCTCAGGTGACAGGGGGCTCAGGCTTGAGGGAAGCTTCTCTGCTTCCTTCCAAATCTGCCTCTTAAATCTCCTGGGATGGGATTCTTAAAGCTCCTGAGAGCTTGCATTGAAGGTGCCCAGATGACAGGGCAGCCCAGATTTAACCACTGGTGCTGAGCCTGACTCCCTGGGGAACTGCTGCCAGAACATTTCAGAGAGAAAGGGGAGCATCAGAGACAGAACACCAACCACGATGTCATCCAGTAAGAAATGGGAAAACTTCACTGGGGGTTCTCAGACCATTCACACATCTGCAGAGGAGACTGGGAACAGAGTGACCCTGAGGTCAGGTCATGGTACTTCTATACCAGGCTAACTTCCTGCCTGGAGCCCCATATGTCACAGCCTAACACCCCAGGGTTTTGGCAGGAAGCCTGCAGCACACTGGCTGCAGGGTACCTACGTGTAGTCAAGACATGGGTTGGAATTGTTTCTCTTGAAACTCTGGCACACCGATCTGCAAATTTTCAAACTAAACACAGACATTGTGAGAACAGATGGGGTGGCTCACGACTCACAGCGTGAGGCCAGGGGATGAGAAATATGAGCTGGGTTCCTGCCTGAACCTGTCTTCTAGGACCAGAAAGCACATGCCACCTGTGTCACCTGGAGTCTTGGGCATCAGGCAAGTATTGGGATAAACCAAGCCTCTTGTTCCCATGTCTCTTTTCTCTTACATTCCCCTTGTTCCTGCATAAGCCACAAGTCCATAGGAACTTGATGCTGTCACAAGATTCCTAGGAAAACCTACAAGGTCAGACACCAGGCCAGCTGTGGGACTGAAATGCTTCAAGCCATGACATAGGGAGCAGACAAGGACATGGGAGGGAACTGCAGTCTTTGGAGAGGCTTTCCACAGTTCTCCAGAAGAACAGGGGTGCCCAGTACAGAGAAAGAGAGTCAGTGTTGGGCCCACCTCTCCACAGTTTCTCCCTGCAGCTTCCTGGGGACCAGGAGGTACCCATCAGAGACACATGCTGATAAGCCCCAACTTGGATGACTAGAAAGAGGAGTATAGGAGCTGCTTAGAGAGCTTGTGACATAGAAACAAACTGATGTTCCAGCCAGCAGCTGTCCACGGAACAGAAGGAACCCCACATTTTGACACAGGTGTGCTCCTGGCTAGGAAAGAGCACCAACAGGGCTTGGCGACAAACTAGCCGAGGATGCTGTAACTGAATGAGGGCTAAAACAAGGGATCGGGAGTAGGGGACTTGGTGGCCACATGCACATGGGTATGTATAGTGGCTTTCTGAGGTGTTAAAGGCCCACCCTGGATCTGGAGAAGTCCCTTGGGGTCATTATAAACGCAGGGAATTCTTAGGCTCTGTCCAAAAGACTCAGGAACTTTCAAGTGGATCAGACCCTTGGAGAGATGGCACAGCCAATTGGTAAAATTGTGTAAAGGCACCAGCCCTTTCACAGCTCCCACAGGTAACTGGCTTTTAATGAAAGTAACTCCCTTCAGGATACCACAGACCCAAACCATTCCAAGATTAAGAAAACAGACACTTCCTTAACATGGGATCGTGTTAGATGTCTTTACGTGCACAGTCCTTCTCCAGAATTGAGAAGACACAGAAGGGAGAAGGCATGGCAGGCAAAGGCCTTTCTATGCCAGGTGCAACCCTGCCTCCTACTCTCTTGACACGTCAGCCTATTGACTAGAACCATCTACTACCAAAGTCTCCACGAGCAGAGCATCTGCCGTTAGCACTGCCGAGACTCACAGGATCTGCCACAGATCCCTGCTACTCAGTAGTCTTTCTTAACTCCCTGATATCCACCCTGGACACCTCACTACTACAGCCAGAGCTGCCAGCACTGTAACTGCCCTAAGTGGGTACTGCTCCCAACCAATGCTTCTTGCTGTAGACCAGCTCCAGGAAGTGAAGGTACCCTTCCTGACTTTCTTGTGGTTATGAGGGAGCTCATCCTTTTGAAATGGCCTGTCTGTGTGACAGCAATATACTCCTTTACTGCTCTGACAGTAATTCCCTCTACAAGTTCCTCCTTCTTTCTAGTTTTTTCTTTCTGGTGCAGAGCGTTCTGGGAATTTTGAAGCACTGAGCTGCCTTCAGATACAACCCTGGGCTGCTTTTTAGCCATCCAGACTAGGATCCTGAGCACTTAGGTGAATGAGAAGGAGGGTAGATGGCACTCTTACGGAAAAGGCTCTCCTAGGTCAGGAGGGATGAAGGGTTGTGTGGTGGTTTGAGTAAGAACAGCTCCCACAGGCTCAAAAATTTGAATGCTTAGTCACCAGAGAGTGGAACTGTTTGAGAAGAATTGGGAGGTGTGGCCTCCTTAGAGGAAGTGTGTCCCTGGGCTTTGAGGTTTCAAAAGCCCCTCTCTCTCTCTCTTTCTCTCTCTCTCCCTCTCTTGCCTATCCTCTGCCAGCTGCTGTGGATCAGAATGTAAAGCTCTCAGGTAGTACTTCCGCCACACCTTTCTGCTTCCCACCATGATAATAACGGACAAACCCTCTGAAACTATAAATGCTTTCTGTTATAAGAGTTGCCTTGGCCGTGGTGTCTCTTCACAGCAATAAAACAGTAAGTAAAACTAAGACCTTTTGTTTTCAGGATTAGGGGTGTCTCTTCCAGGTGGGATATAACCTTCAACAATATCACTTTCACTGGAGAGAGCTGGGGCAGGGGGCTTGCTCTCCCCAGTGTGCCCATCTAAGGGTTGATAGTAGAGAAAAGGGATAGAGAGGAGGACAGTCTCTCAGTCACACTGTCTCAGTAGCGTGCACATGAACTGATGGGCCCATCAGGTCCCATTCATACATGGAGAAAACACACAATGTGTGCTCTGAGAAAGCATCCAGGGCAGAGAAACTATGTGTTCTCATTCTCTCTCTCTCTCTCTCTCTCTCTCTCTCTCTCTCTCTCTCTCTCTCTTTCTCTCTCTCTCTCTCCTCTCCATCTTCTCACATTCTGTGTGGCTCTGCATTAAGTCCAGGTATACACCAGGACTCACAGTGAATGTACTTTGTGAGCACCTCTCCCTGGGGACCATGCCCAGCTCTTGCACCTCCCACCAGCTCTGCCAGGCTGTGTGTGTAGCTAGAACACTCTTTCACACTTTCTAGTTCAGACTTGCAGGTACGTGAGTCTTCAGTTCCTGCAACAATGCTGCCAAATCTATATCTAATCTACAGGGTGATGCTGATGTTGGAGGGCACTGGGGAGCCACGGAGGATCCTTTAGATGGATGCCAGGACACTGTCTGATGGTCTGGGGAGCAGCAGTCATGGTATGGGAAGGGTGGGAGCTAGCCATAGGCTCTCAGTCTGGACCAGCGGGGCCCCACTTACCCTGCCCCACTACTCAGCATCATCTCAGTCTCCACTGGATCTGCCCCTCCCATCTCTCACCTCAACATCTGCTGCTGGGCCCTGCCCCCTGCCCCAAGGCCACACCAGAACCAGAGTCGGACCGAGGCCTTTCAGGTCTGGCTACTGTGTGCCCTAGTGAGCTGGGCCAGTCGCAGCAGTGGCCCCCACTTCTCTAAACTGCTTGCACCCCCCCATTTCCTTCTGTTTCAAACTTCAGTTTCTTCTTCAGCTACGTCTCCGAGCGACTTAATGCATTCACCAGACTGTCCCTTTAAGTTGTCACTCTATTCATTCCTCCTGATGCTACTTTAAAGAAATGTTCTTCCTAGCCTTCTGTCCTCCAGCAGTGTGTCCCCGTGTGTCACCCCCACTTGGTAGTTTATCGCTCCAGCCATCCTTTCTCACACACACACACATGCACACACACGCGCACACACACATGCACACACACACGCCCCCCCACGCCTTTTTTTGTACACATGCCCCTCCTAGCTCACACTCCTTGGAACCTTATATAGGAAAGTTCTTTTTGAGACTTAGGCTGACAGAGATGACTGATTTTGCTTTGATGGGCATATCATTGCCATCCACATGGTGGATGTTGACCCAGTGCTCACCTAGATCACATGACTGTGGCTTTCAGACCACAGATGGGGACTCAGCATCAGGTTGAGCAGCACCTGCTACGGCTTACTTCTTCCACAAGTCACTGGCACACATGGCCCAGTGCAGGACTGAGGGTGCCAGTCTGAAGGCCTGGTAATGTAAGGAGGGCTGCTTAGCAACACGTGACGAAGCCACAAAGACCCATACCTGAAGCTCCTGTCAGTTCTGCCTGTGCTCTCTTCTGGGACTACCAGTTTGAACTTAAAAGACAGAACCCACTCCTCAGCTGGCATATTCCATCAGCAGCCTGAAGCAGGATGGAAAGGGAAAAGAGCCCCTCACCCCAGAGTCTGACCGAAGTCTTTAGATGAGAATCAAAAGTTCCAGGTTCATTAAAACTTTTTCTGTGAACGTTGCAAACAGAGAGACGATGTTTCTCTCATATCGGTACCTCAAATAAGAACATTTAAATAGCAACAAACCTTGAGTAGAAAGGGCACCACCCAGTAAATTTACCAGTGAATTGAGACTGTAGGGACACATAGGCACATTAAAAATCTTATCAGGAAAACAGGATGCAAGGACTTACTAGATACATCAGACCATGGAAGGATGCAACCCCCTCCCACGAAGGAGAAAACACCAAGCATGGTGGTGAGCCCAGGACCAATCATCTGACCCCTGGTGTGAATCAAACACTGAGAGAGACTTTCTAACTTCCCAGGAACTCTGTCTTGGCTTGATCACCACTGCTGACAAAGCCTACTAGAATTGCTGTCTGTCTGCCCACCTGTCTGGACCTGCTCGGTCCATCTGTCCCCTCATCTATTCCTCTGGACTAGGCACTCCCTCCATGTCACCTCATTCCTGTGGCACAACTCTCTTGCAGCCTGACTCTCTTATAGCCCTCTGAGCATCACCCTGGTTTGTTATTACACCAGTGGACTTATTTTATCAGTTTCTCTGTTTCCAAGACTTCTGAAACCCCATGAACTCTGCTGCAGAGTAGACACATACATGCATACATAAGTTTATATGCTGTGTGAGATGTAATGAGTAATCTCAGAGTTAATATTAGTAACTAAGATTAGAATAAAAGAATCTGTTCACCTCCATCAGGGCTGAATGGAAATATATAGTAAATTGTCACCAAAACCTGTCTGAATTTATTACTATTCAACACATTCTTACATTGTAAGAATGTTTCTGGTCCCGGATGTAGCGTCTTCAGGACACAACCTTTTGAGATGCAACTGTAGAAGCCACTGAAAGCACACATTGGAAAGCTACTTAGACATGACTCTCTTGAGAAGCCTACACTACATGTAGGTGCATGTTACCCTTTCCCAAAGTATGTCTCTGTTAACATCAGTATTGACACACACCTAAGTTAAAATCTCTTTCTATTGAGTTCTAATTCTGCTTCATAGTCATTCGCCTGAGAATTCTATGACAAAGTAAAAAATTCTTCCGAGTAGAAGTCTCTGAAAAGATCTTCTTAGCAGCTGGAGAAAGTTCCGCACCGTTTCTAGCCCCTAGCCGACTGCTACTGACATCTGAGGTAGGCAATCAACCAAGAACACAGAAGTCAGGACCAGAAAGACGGCTGGGGGTGGGGCTGGGGGTAAAAGGACTTTCCCCAAACCTTACCATTTGAGTTCAAAACTGGGACCCACATAGTGGAAGGTGAGAACCAGTTCCCACAAGTTGTCCTCTGACTCCCATTCATGTGCTTTGACAAGTGTACCCCTCCCCCAATATGCATATGTAATTTAAAAAAAAAAAAGCCCAGACAACAGCTTCCTACAGCTACCTGTAGAGAAAGAGTAAACTGCAAGGGACCATCGATGTGGGGTGGGGCACACTTGAGATGTGGTTCTTAGTTCAAGGGGGCAGCAGATCTGGGTTCACTGTGAACAGGAGCCTGACCTCCTAAGGGCTGGCATCGCTACCCACTGCCTGTCTGGCGCTTAGCTCTGCTTCCCGCATCTGAAGCACCAATCTAGGCTCCGAATGAGAAGCAATGATCCCTGTTTCCAAACCTGCCAGTGTCTGGCAAGCAGCTATCTCTTGCCCATCAGAGGGGTCCCAGGCATACATCCTTCCTGATGATGCCACAACACTGCCACGGCCCCAGGGCTTCTGTTGATGGGCTTATACCAGCACAGTGCTCAACTAGGAAGATGCTCAGGTATCCAGGGGTGACAGGAGGGTGACAGGACACTAGTTTTCTAGAGTAAATTTCACCATCCCAGCATCTTCTTCACCAACCCCACAAGAGATTCTTCAACAGACTTGACTTGTGACAGCATTTTTCAGGGTTCTTTTTTGTTTTTTCTTGTTTTAAAAAAAATCTAAAGCATGCATAAATAACAACACAAACAGCTGTAACCACGGGACCTCAGCAGGGTGGCTTCAAGGCAGACAGAATGGATACACCATCCACCTCCCTAGGGGCGGGCAACATTAGTGGTTTTCCAAAAATTAAGCTCATTAAGTCATCAGGACATGCTGTTTGCTGCCACTAGGCAAGGATATAATTCGGCTGCTAAAAATGCTCTTAAAATCAGAATAGTGTTTTGAGACCACACACCCTATAATTCTAAACCCAAAAGGTGGAGTCCCTGGCTCTGGGTTGTCTCCTTTGATCTTGAAGAACTGCAAGCAAGGCTGGCATGCCTGCTTGGTGATATTCTTGGCTCCCTTTCTAGCTCCAATGACAGGTACATGGCCTCCTTGCTGTTTCCACACTTACCCTCAGCTCACACACTGCTAAGGGCTCTATACTGTCACTTCCTGTCCCCACATGCTCCTAGCCACAGACCAGACCCTCCTTAGACTGGGAGCTTATTGGCAAAGCAAGGTCTGAGCCCCAGGATGCTGGGCAGATATCCACGCTAAAAACCCATGCTAAAGGCGAAAGCTCATATGCCAGACCTCAGACTCACAAGTTATAGGTCTTGTTATATTCTCATTCTCCTTGGCTGACCCTCCCTTGCTCAGAATGTGCCAAGAAATGTTTCCTGGATCTTTCTCCTCAGTTTACAGCTCTGTGTACAGAGCATGTGTCTCTTGATTTCTTTTTTAAAGAAATATGGTGCAGGAAGAGGAAGCTTTAACATATTTCCTTTCTGAAAATTCTCATTTGAACTCTTAATGCAGACTTTTTTTTTTTTTTTTAAAAAAAGAGAACTCTGCGGATTGAATGCTTTGCCTACATAGATGTAATGTGCATGCCTGGTTCCCACAGAGGCCAGAAAAGGGGGCCATTCCCTGGAACTGAAGGTAAGGATGGTGGTGAGCCACCGTGTGGGTACAAAACCCAGGCCCTCTGCAGGAACAGTGACTGTTCCTAACTGATTAGTCATCTCTCCAGCCTCATTTGCAGGCTTTCTCAAGAAGTTCTTTTCAGGTTCAGGGGTTAAGATGTGGATCCAAGAGTTTCCCATACTTTAGGGCCTTGGTGGTCAGGGACAATACCTCATCAGGCTAGAGATGCCTACTACAGCCCACACCAGAATCCCGTGGGCACTTCTTCATATGAAAACTTCACATGTGCAGCCTGGCACTCAGAATCAAATAAATAAATAAATAAATAAATAAATAAATAAATAAATAAATAAATAATCCCAGCACTCGGGAGGCAGAGGCAGGCAGATTTCTGGGTTCAAGACCGGCCTGGTCTACAGAGTGAGTTCTAGGACAGCCAGGGCTATATAGAGAAACCCTGTCTCCAAAAACCAAATAAATAAATAAATAAATAAATAAATAAATAAATAAAATAAAGATAAATAAAAACCAAATAAGTAAGAATCGAATAAAAAGGAGCAGAGGACATTACCAGAGTGACTTCTCTACAATTTTGGTCCGGAAAACCTCCTCCTGGTCCAGGTTCACAGTGCAGTAGCAGTCCCTCATCTTGTTTGGCCCCGGGTAGGAAGGAAGATTCTTGGCTTCACCTAAAGAGTCAATGAGACACGTACCAGCTTAGCACAGATTGCTCAACATCCTTGGTATTACACACAATGTCAAGCTATCACAGAACAGTCAGCACAGCCGTTAGCCCTGCACGTGCTCCAGTGATGACGTCACTTCACAGGCAGGCGCGTGCCTTCACCTTGTACACTCGCTTGTTCTTTGTGTGGTTTGGTTTTCTGAGAAGTCTAGAATTATGTTTGCCACACATGAATCCACCTCTCAAGCAAACAAGGAAACTAGGTGCCACCCCCAGTCTGCTTTACCCTCAGGGGATCTGGCACCACTGCAAATCGAGAATCCCTGCCTTAGGATGGAAGACTGTTGTGTTTGTTTGCCCACATTGGTCCCTTCCATTTAGAAAAACTTTAATGAAAGTAAAAAGCACACAGAGTGCAGGGCTGTAGCCATCTCCGAGTATAGTAAATAGTGTAAGCGTGGTCACTCCGCTGTGCGCCAACACCTCCATCCACTATGGTCTCCTTCCTCTCACTTTGGACATTTACCCCTTCCAGCAGGGCCTGCCATGCCTCCCTCATGCATCTTCTATACCTCACAGCTCCCAACATTCTACTTCCTGTCTCGGTGTCACTGACAGCTTGGTGTTTCTAGACAGCTGTGTCGCTGATGGCTCTGTATTGCCAGTGGCTCTGGGGGCTGCACTGTGAAACAATGCCTGTCTTCTATGACTACCTTACTTCACTTAGCCTGCATCCACACTGAGGGATGCTATGGCACAGACGCAGAATGTCCCCCAAAGACTCATAGGACATAGGGTTGGTCCCCAGGGTGGCACCACTGGGAACAGTGTAGCCTTTGGGGATGGAAGGCTTTGGATAGGTTTTGAGATTATGCCCTTGAAGGGTTCTGGGACTCTGGTCTGTCCTCCCTCTTTTGCTTCCTAGCCGTGAGGTGAGTGGTAAGTGTCACCAGTGTCATGGTCATCCCCCCCAGAGATCCACATCATCTTGACCTGTAATCTCCAAAACTGCAGAACAATTTATGATTTTCTTCCTTTCGAGGCTTAATACCAACTCATGTTTGCACAGATAACATTTAGTCCATTCATGTGTCAAGTGGCTTTTTATGTTTAATTTTATTCTTATGGCCAAGATAGCAGTAACCAGAAGGACTCATTTTTCAGTCACAAAATTAAGCTATAAACTCCAACTATGATTTGCCAGTTGGGAAAAAAGTCTAGAAGGAGAAGCCTGCTATGGCCTCTGCTTCCCTTCCATGGGCCCTTCTTCCTCTGAGAAGCCCTGCAAAAGTTCTGAATGTGTTTGGAGATTGCAGGAAATTCTGAGGCAGCCAGTGCCAGCAAGCACTGCAAAACATTCCTGCCATTCTGAAGCTATCAGCCCACAGATAAGTCTGGGAGGTTTTCCAAACACAGCCATTAGCTCCTGGGCCAGAAGCACAGAATAGCTCTGGACATGGCACAGCCTATGGGTCAACAACACAAGTAACAACTTCCATCCTAGACACTGACACCCATTTAAGCAGTCAGGTGAAGAAATACCTCTGAAACTCCCTTGACTTCTAAAACTGTCTGAGCCGTATTGGTTCTAAAGGGACCTGGCACCAGATGCCCATGTATAGCAGTCCATTGATATAAAGAAGAGAGGCAGGATACCACTCCATCACATCGGCATAAGAAAAGAAGGGAGGTTGAAGACTCAGTTTCCAAGGTTCTGCTGTTACATAGCAATTTCTTATTAAGTTTAAAGCTTTCATCCTGGAAAGATGCTCCTTAAGATTCTGGAATTAAACAACTCACAAATCTCAGGAAGTCCCTGAAACTTTCCAGAATTATATAGTCCCTCCCTCCCCAAGATTATATAAAGAGCCAGGTCTGCTTAGAAGAGGCTCTCCCAGTTGTTGAACTGCCAGTCCTGCAGAGATCCTCAAGTTCCCAGCTTTTGTGAGTTGTCACCCACACTTGGATGGGCTTTTGTTGATTTAGCAGCTTTGAATTGTTCCTGCTCTTATACATAACTCCTCATCTATACTCCTTTAAGTGACCCCGGTAAACTCAAGTTGGATTTTGGTGATACCAGTACTTCAGTCTATCATTAGCTGTCTATTAGGTGACTAAATATTTGTCCATGTCTTCCCCAGAGTAGAGCTAAAAACAGCCAGCAAAATATGAAGTTACATATTGGCACCCGTTGATACCACTTTTCGCTGGTATTGACAAGCAATACAATCAACCATGGCAGAGCTCTACACTCAAGGCTGGGTCAGACAGCACCAAACAGTCTTATCTTCCTCAAGTACAATCAGGCACATATGCTCAGCTTTTCTGAGGAAAACAATCCAACCAGAAATATACCAACTTGGAAACTGGTTAACAAAAAAGTTCACAGAGCATCTAGCTCACTTTTAAACTTTTCATTAAGGTTGTTCTCCTGAGACATGGAATGAAAAAGGTTAGTAAGAGTTTTTTCTGATGAGCAATATTTTTTATATTGCATTTTCTTTCCAATGACCTATGTCAATACATGTTATCTCTTGGAGCTGCCCACAGGTCTTAATATGCATGAGGATGCTTCAACGGTGGGTGAATAGAGTCTGTTTGGAGCCTCAGTTACCTCTACCCTGAGAAGACAAGGTACTGGGCACTAAATCTGACCAGTTCAAAGATCCTGGAGTTTATTCATGCGGGGATGATGGGGAGCTTCACTCTAATACGTGAATGTTCTACCATTAACCTCCTTTCCTAGCCCCCCCTTACTTTTTTGATAGAGTCTTGCTAAGTTGTGCATGCTGGCCATGAGTTTGAGGTCAGTCACCTTAGTCTCCTGAGTAGCAATTCTGTACCACCAGGCCCAACGGACCCCAGAGTTAAAGACCCACTGAGGAATCACCCATGGCCAATAGTGGTTCAGAGAAAAACCATAATGAATGTTTCTTGCAGTCACCCTCACCCTAGAAATACAGCTCTCCCAGAATGTCCACTGCTTTATAGGTAGATTCAAGACATGACCAACATGTTTGAGGCAGGTAAAGCTGAGCCCAGCCTCCACACCTCAGGAGACCAAGCTCTACGAGCTTCCCAAGACATGTCGGCCTTAGACCACATACATCGTCTGTGGGGTCCACAATGAATTCACAGGCAAGAACAAGGTTCTCAGCTTCTACACGAAGCTAAGCTCCAAGCATAGTCACCCTGCTGGTCTTAGAGGTAGTAGTGCAGCTCTGGCCACATGGGAAAAGGACTCTCCATCCCAGCTCTGGTTGGAGACAAATTTTGAGCTGAAAGAAATCACTGAATGTTACTAACTTCTTGGCAAACACCTTTATGATGTGAATTAAAACTTCCCTTTCCTTCGAATTTTAACTGTTTTCTCTTCTTTGTTTTTATGTCTGACTTCCTTTTTGTTTGTGTGAGCATATGTTTTTATAACACTCGCATACAGTGAGGTATTGATAGTTAGCCACAAGTTGCCCTGTTTCTTGAAAAACAATGGTTTTTTTTTGAAAGTCCTATGGGAGATGGTTTGGGTGGAAGATACAGAACTGATAGCTTGTTTATTATCCATAGAAAGTTGAAAGAGGAGAAATTGCAACTGTGTTTCCCTAGAAGGGAGTCCAGTCAGTAGGATTCACTCACGGGCACTGCAATTTGGTTACTACTTTTTCCTTGTGTTCCACTTAGACAGGGTAGAAACATCCTGGCTGCTATGACAACAGCAACACCAGACAGCAGATGAGTGTCCTGAGCCATCCTTTAGCAAGCCCCTCTGCCCAGAAAGACAGGAACAGTTACACACCTGCCCTGTATCCTCTCCTGGGGCCTCTAGACTTAGAGGCTCTGTCTGTATCATAAAGTACCAAGGAGAGTGAGTTATCCCGAGTAAGCATATCCAGCTTATTGACAACAGGCCACCTGGCTGCCAGCTGTCAACGACACAGAGGATGCAATGTCCAAGTACCCTTCTGAATGTATAGTACCTTCCTGGTGTCCTTCCAAACGGTATGGGTTTCTTTTCCTTTTTAAAAAGTTGGCATCTATTTGTTGTGCACAGTGTTGTTTTTCATAGAGACAATTATGTATTCTATATTTTGATGATATTCACCCAGTTTTACCCCTTCTCCTCTTCCCACTAGTCTTATTTCATCTCTCAATATACCTTCTGTTTTCATCACACACACACACACACACACACACACACACACACACACACAGAATCCTTGCAGGGCCAGGCATGGTGGCATGAGCCTTTAGTCTCAGCACCCTCCTAGCACTCGGGAGGCAGAGGACGGGACCTCTGTAAGTGTAAGGCTAGCCTAGCTACAGGACAGCTGGAGCTACACAGAGAGATCTGGTCTTAGATTAAAAATAAAGTAAAATAAAATATACTGTAGGACCCACAAATAAGAGAAAACATGGTAGCTGTGGTGGTTTGGATAAGAATGACCCCACAGGCTCACAGATTTGAATGTTTAATTATCAGGGAGTAGCACTATTTGAAAGGATTAGGAGGAGAGGCCTTTTTGGAAGACAAAAAGGTGTGTCATTGAGGGCGGGCTTTGAGGTTTCAATAGCTCAAGCCAGGCCCAGTGTCTCTCTCCTTCTGCTGCCTGTGGATCTAGATGTAGAACTCTCACCTACTTCTCCAGCACCATGCCTGCAGGACACCATGCTCCCTGTCATGATGATAATGGACTGAACCTCTGACCCTTAAGATAGCCCCAATCAAATGCTTTCCTTTATAGGAATTGCTGTGGTCATGGTGTCTCTACACAGCACAGAACACTGACGGCACCCATCTATCTATCTTACTTAATATGAGGGTCTCCAGTCACATCCACCATCCAGCACCCGATGAAAGTTCACTCTTCTTTATGGCTGAATGAAATTCCACTGTGTGTATATGCAATTTCTTTATCCATCTAATGCTGATGGGCATTTAGGCTAACCCCATGACTTGACAATTAAGAACAGTGCTGCAGTGAGTGAGGGTGTGAGCAGGCGTCTCTGCAGTTTGTCCCCTTGGTCCTTCAGTTAAATGCTCAGGAGCGGAATAGCTGAGTCACGGGATGGTTCTGATTTAGTTCCTCCAGGAACCTCCGTAGAGCCAGGACAAGCCTGCATTCCCATTGGCATTGTATAAGGGCACCGTTTCCTCCACATCTCGGCCAGAATTAGTTGTTGTCTGAGTGACAGGCAGTCTG
Organism: Rhynchomys soricoides; assembly: GCA_019843965.1. Lineage (NCBI taxonomy): Eukaryota > Metazoa > Chordata > Mammalia > Rodentia > Muridae > Rhynchomys > Rhynchomys soricoides. The sequence goes on along the minus strand of JADRCH010000044.1, from coordinate 4,773,530 downwards.
ACTGCGGGAGAGTCATGTATCAGCATGGTTTTGGTTTGTTTTCCTGAGGGCTGAGGGGTGTCTCTTCATGTTTATTAGTCACTAGTACTGGACGGTTTGAAAGCTGTGTGCTCATTTCATTAGCCCATAAGTTTCCTAGATTGTTTGGTTTTCTGGTGTGTGTGTGTTTAGATTCTTTATAGATCCTAGATACTAATCTTTTATCAGATATCTACCCTATAAAGATTTTTTTCCCTATTCTGATGGCTGACTCTTCTCTTGATAATTGTTTGCTTTGCTGTGCAGAAACTCTTTAATCTCACACAGCTCCATTTATCAATCTTTGGCATTACTTACCAGGCCATCACGGTCCTTCTCAACAAAGTCTCTCTATGCCCATATCTTAAAGTGGCTTCCTAGAACAGCTGCAGCTTTTGAGTTCTTATATTACTACCTTTGGCCCATCTGGGGTTGGTTTTATAACAGGATGAGAGATCTGCCTTCGTTCTTCTATACCTAGAGATTTCCAGTTTTCCTGGCACCGTGGGTAAAGAGCTGTCTTTCTTATATGTCTTTGGTACCTTTGCCAAAATGCTCATAGCTGGAGCTATGTCTGCAAACTTGAGTACTGTACTGGCTAGTCTTGTGTGTCAACTTGACACAAGCTGGAGTTATCACAGAGAAAGGAGCTTCAGTTGAGAAGATGCCTCCATGAGATCCAGGTGTAAAGCATTTTCTCAATTAGTGATCAAGGGCGTAGGGCCCCTTGTGAGTGGTACCATCTGTGGGCTGGTAGTCTTGGGCTCTATAAGAAAGCAGGCTGAGCAAGCCAGGGGAAGCAAGCAAGCCAGTAAGCAGCATTCCTCCATGATGCAGCTGGCCTCTGCATCAGCTCCTGCTCCTTGACCTGCTTGAGTTCCAGTCCCGACTTCCTTTCTTGATGAACAGCAGCATGGAAGTGTAAGCTGAATAAACCCTTCCCTCCCCAACTTGCTTTTTGGTCATGATGTGTGTGCAGGAATAGAAACCCTGACTAAGACAAGTACTGTTTTATCTAGTTCTAATTAATATCGTCATTGGGAATTTTAAGAGAGTTTTAACCATGTATGTACACACACGTCTCTGTGTGTATGTTTACACAAGTGTGTGGCTGAACGCATCTGTGTGCACAAATGCAGTGGCCAGAAGGTGGTGTCATATTCCCTCAGAGCTGGAGGTATAGGCATGTAAGTGACAGCCAGCTTGATACATGGGTGCTAGGATCTGAGCTTTGGTCCCCCATGATCACACAGCAAATCTCTGAACTGCTGAGTCAGCTTTCCTGTCCCTCGTTAGTATTTCAGTGGGGATTGAATTGAGTCTATAGATTCCTTTTGGTAATATAGACATTCTTCACAAATCTTAATTCTGCTAATCCATGAGAATGGGAGTCCTTTGTATCTTGTGTCTTCTTCAACTTTGTTCTTCAGTGTCTTTAAGGTTTTTGTGGTAAAGGTCTTTTACCCCATTGTCAAGTTCATCCCTAGGCATTTTTAATGCTATTGTGTGAATAGTTCTGCTTTTTAAATTTTCCTTCTTAGCATATTTATTGTTGTGTAGAAAAGCTAAGGATTTTTGCATGTTGCTTGTATGACCTGTTACTTTACTGAAAGTGTTCACCAGTTCCAAGAGCTTATTGGAGTCTTCTATTCTTCTGTACAGAATCACATTATTTGCAAATAGAGATTAAATTTTGTTTCCCATTGGAATCCCTTGCTCCCTTTCTCTCATCTTACTACACTAGCCAAGACACCAGAGACTGTATTGATAAGAGTGGAGAGAGTGGATGCCCCTGCCTTGTTGCCCGCTTCAGTGGAACTGCTTTGAGGTCTGTTTAGTAAAATGTTTATATGGGCTTATCACAAAGAGCCTTTAGTATGCCGAGGTATTATCTTTCACCTCTTTGTTTAAGGTTTTTAATAGAGAAGGGATGTTGGACTTTTTCAAGGGTTGTCTCAGTCAGGGTTTCCATCCTGCACAAACATCACGACCAAGAAGCAAGCTGGGGAGGAAAGGGTTTATTCAGCTTACACTTCCACATTGCAGTTCATCACCGAAGGAAGTCAGGACTGAAACTCAAGCAGGTCAGGAAGCAGGAGCTGATGTAGAAGCCATGGAGGGATGTTCCTTACTGGCTTGCTTCCCCTGGCTTGCTCAGCTTGCTCTCTTATAGAACCCAAGACTACCAGCCCACAGATGGTACCACCCACAAGGGACCCTCCCCCTTGATCACTAATTGAGAAAATGCCTTACACCTGGATCTCATGGAAGCATTTCCTCACCTGAAGCTCCTTTCTCTGTGACAACTCTAGCTTGTGTCAAGTTAACACACAAAACCAGCCAGAACAAGGGTCTTTTCTGAATCTATTGATATAATCATATGACTTTTTTCTTTGCGACAGTTAACGTGATATACGTATTGATTTGTAAATTTTGAAGTACCTTTGCATTCTTGATATGAAGCCCACTTGATCATGGTGAGTGATACCTTGGATATATAGTCAAATTCAGTTTGGAAGTATTTATTGTCTTTGCATTGTCATTCCTCAAGGAGACTGGCCTATCACTCTGTTATTATCCAGTGTGGTATTGGTGTAAGACCAGCCTCAAAAAAAGGGGAGGGGGGTTCAGCAGAGTTCCTTGTCTATCTTACGGCAGAGTCTGAGGAACATTCATTGATGCCAGCTCCTCTTTAACAACAATGTAATTCAGCTGAGAATCTTTTGGGGCCCAGGTTTTTATTAGTTGGGAGTCTTTTCTAAAAATTACTATTTGTGTGTGGGGGGGTGGGTGTTGCCTGCATGTATGTCTATGTACCACCTGTATGAATGTGGCCTGAAGTATGTGGTGGATTGTTGGATCCCCTGGGACTGGAGCTGTAGATGGTTGTGAGCTACACTGGGGTGCTGAGAACCTAAGCAAGCCCAGGCCCTCCAGGTGAGTGGCCAGTGCTCTCAACCACTGAAGCATCTCTCAGGCCCCGGATGCCTTTTTAACACTGGTTCAACTTTACTGCTTGTCATATATCGACTATGGGTGTTGTTGTTGGTGGTGGTGGTGGTTGGTTGGTTGGTTGGTTGGCTTAAATTTGATAATATGTGCCTAGAAACTTATCTGTTTTGGCTAGAGTTTTCAATTTATTAGCGTGTAGGCTTCCAAAATATGCAGATAATTCTCTGAAATTCATTGTTTTGATTTGGGGGGGGCAATGTCTCCTTTCTCACCCCTCTCTTCTCTCTCTCTCCCTCTCTCTCCACTCTTATCCGTGTTTTTGAAAGGCCAGCTTTACTACATCGCTTCTTCTGTCTGTCTCTATTTCATTCATTTCTGTCCTGATCCTGAGTATTTCTTTCCCTGTGTGGTTTTAGGTTTGACTGTTGCTTTTTTCCGACCTGGGGTGCACCCTTGAACGGCTCATCTCATCAGATGCATTCCACCCACTGTGTTGTGCATTCATTCCATTCTGGAAATATCAACGCACACACCCTGCCTTCTATTTCTTCAATGACTAGTCATTATTCAATAGTATGGTTTTCAAGACCCATGAGTCTGTGCATGTCCTGTAGTTTCTCTTGCTGACGATTCCTAGTTTTACTCGCTGTGACCACAGAACATAAGCAATGACTTCAGGGTTTTTGTCTGTTAATCCTTGCTCTGTGCGGTAAAATGTGGTCCATTTTACAGAAAATTCCACAGGCTGCTGAGAAGAATGTGTATGACATAGAGTTTGAGTAGAATATTGCGTGGACATCCAGGAGGTCTATTTTATCTTTTTGGTTTCCTTTTGTGACAGGGTCTTGCTATACAGCCCCAGCTGTCTTGGAACTCTTCCTGTGGACCAGGCTGGGCTTGAACTCGGAGATCCACCTGCCTCTGTCACCAAAGTGCTAGGATTAAAAAGGTGCACCCCAACGCCTGGCCCCTGTTGCATTTTTTAATATTATTAAACTCAAATGTCTCTTCATTGTGTGTGTATGTGTCTCTGTGTGTGCGTGCGAGTGTTTGTGTGTGGGGGTGTGAGTATGCCTGTGTATGTGTGTGCACAGATGCATGTGTGGGTGTGTGCATGGGTGTCTATGTGTGTCCATGTGCATGTGTGCATGTGTGCACTTGTTCATGCATATGATTGTTTACACACGTGCATGTGTGCCCGTGTGCCCGAGCGTGCGTGCGTGTGTGTGTGTGTGTGTGTGTGTGTGTGTGTGCATGCATACATTGTTAGGAAAACCAGATTACTGAATTCTACCACTGTTACTGTGTTCAGGTCAATCTGTGCCTGAAGATGGTATGTGACACTCACTTATGGACTCCTATGATCCCTGGGGATAAGCCAGAGATGGCTAGGGTGCAGCTGTCCTAATAGGTGGGTGACGGTGGCCAAGCACAGGTCCCACTCTTAGAGCCACCTAAGTAACCACGCTCACTGTGGCAGCTCCAGTAACCACATCTCCAAGCCTTGCTCCCTGCCGAGGGATTTCCCAGACTCTAAGAACACACCCCAAGAAATCAAGCTTGAAAACCAATAAGATAGACTACAGGCCTAACTGGAGTCTGAGTTCGAGGAACTAGGAAGGATTTGGCTGAATGCTGTCCCCTCCCCCCCCAACTCTCCACTCAACTGAGGAGGGTGGGAAGAGCCACCTGGAGCCCAGGCTTCTCTGCCACACAGAATCTTTGAATCAAAAATTGGGCCTCAGAGTTTACATCTGTCAAGATCGTGTATTATAACAACACTGAAGTGTTTTTCTGAAAAGAAGGCTTTCGCAATTAAAATATTCTATTCCTGGAACCTGTTTTTACTGCCTTGTTATTTTAGTGGGTCCGGACTTCTAAATCACATTACACAGTCTGTGATCATGCTGAGTTAGATAGCTCAGGAACCGCAAACTTCCAACACAGAGTGGGCCCTTGGGAAGAGGCCCACAGCCATATCTCTGATCCTTCCAGTTTCCACAAAGGACAGCAAGCTCTTGACAATGAGAAAAGCGAGCACAGAATAAGACTGTTGTGTGACAATACGGAGGCTGAGAAGAGAAGGAAATTCACATCTACCCACCCCCAGCTTGTGGGAACAGCATTCCACTGAGCTTCTGGGAAATGTGATATAATATTATTTTATTAAAAAATGTCTGGAAGGGATTTACCAGACATCTTATGTAGGTAATATTAAATAATGAATCAGACACAGTAATAATGAGTCTTCCGTGAAGACTTTCAAACGATGCAGAAATGACGCCCTATTTTGTACCCCATTAAGAACAGCTACAGCATGGCTAGTCTACAAGTTCCCAGACAAGATTTCTCAGCAGAAGAAATGGGTACTAATCAAGAGGGATTAACTCTGGGTTGTTCCATCCCTCCACCCATACTTAGAAGAATCGGAGCTTACAGATCAGCAGTGAGCTGTGGAACAGAACCCTCCCACCCCGCAGCAAAAAAAAAAAAAAAAAACAAAAAAACAAAAACAAACCATCTTTTCCCTTCAGGCTTATACCCTGGAGGCTCTGCCCATCCATCCCCCATGTCTTCTGCTTATTGGTCTCTCTCCTGAAGCCTGAATCCCAGGGACAAGACTGGACCTCCGCTGGTCTTTGATTCTGACTCCTGAGCAGCACATGGGAGACTAAAACAGAGACATTCAAACCCTTGAGATATAGAAACGGAAGCCCCATGGGAGTTCATCAGGGGACTAGTGTGGCTGTTTCTAACTTATTGAGATACAAAGAAAATGAGAGTGGCAATCTTACAAGCCAGGGATAATAAACTAAACTCATGGAGACCGGCATTCACAAAAGAGAACACTCCATAGACACACCTCCGGCAGACTGACACGCCCATGAATGGTCCACGTCCGCCATGCTGCTAGCTAAAGACATGGGAAAAGGTAGAAAGAGGAGAAAACTCAGGGTTCCACGTGAATCCATTCAAATTCACAAACAGGCAAGGAAGCAACTGCACTGTATATATATTTTCATACTGACGTACACCGCAGGTCCACAGGCTCTGTGCACCCGAAGGCTGCCTGTGCTGGGTGTCTGCCACATGCACTGAAAACCCTTGGTGACACCTCCAGGTCAGCACCCAAGATTTCATCCCAGGTGTTTATGCTTCATGCCGACAATAGGGGTCTTCTAAACTTCCCTCTCCGTACAACCCCTGGAGGTCTTTCAGGAGATGAACACCCTCTGTACACCCAGGGTTCAAATCCTAGAGGAGGTATGCATTAAGGATTTCAGGACCCAGGAGAGAATGCTCATGGGTGGCTCTGGGATGTAGCCCAGGCTAGAGACACTGCTTTCTGTCAAGAGCGCCTCTTCATAAACCAGCTCACAGCTGCAGCAGGAAGCCAGTGACTCAGTCCAAGATAAAGGGATTTTGGCTCACGCCTTTAATCCCAGCACTTGGGAGGCAGAGGCAGGCGGATTTCTTAGTTCGAGGCCAGCCTGGTCTACAGAGTGAGTCCAGGACAACCAGGGCTACACAGAGAAACCCTGTCTCAAAAAACAAAAACAAACAAACAAACAAACAAAACCTCAAAGGCTGCAGCAATTTTTAATAACGGAGGAGCAGCTGGACACCAGTGCTATCTGCACATATCTGCAAAGGAGAAGAGACGCTTGAGACACGCACCCACCTGTTCAGAGGCTATGGACAAGAGGTAGGGGGGATGGGGACAGAATCTCTGCCTACAAGACATGGAAGGAACTGTCTCTATGGAATCAAGCTTTGGGAGGCAGGCAGAAGCATAGAAGGAGGAGCAATCCCAACATGCATGATGCCTAACTCCAACCAAAGCCAGCACAGAAGGAACCCTGCTGAGCTGGGGTGCAGCGAAGGGCTGGCTACAGGTTCTCCAGGGAAAATGCACACAGGCTTGACATAGACCACTCAGGCACTAAACGTAGCAGACAGCATACCGAAAATACAAAGTGCAGAACACCCTTCATTGAAAAGCAGATAAATTTACAAAGCTGACTGGTCCTCACAGCGGCTCCACTGCCTTGTCCCCGCAGCTGACCTATGGTTGCCATGAACCTGGAGCCTGACTGTTAAGCACACAAAATGGCTCCCTTAACACGAGTGTCAGAGTGTGTGTTAGCCTTAAATTCTTCTTCGAGTTGTCTCCATCGGGTCTCTTCTAGCCTCACCTGAGGATCGCTGACACTTCCCCAATCTGTCAGTGTCCCAAGTGATTTGGTTGGTTCAAGAATTAAATCCTAAAAATTTTTATATAATAAATTTCACAAATATGTACGGAAATACACACACACACACACACACACACACATTCGAACACACATATTGCTTGTCACGATGTGACAGCTTCAGATCTAATTTGCACCCACATTTTCCCCATAACATTCTAAGCCCAGACCATCAAAAACAAAAGCGAAAAAAAAACCAACCTGCCACCAAAGAGCCTAATGTACCAACCCTCAAGCTGCCACTGGGCCCAAATCAGGAATGCAACACACACACGGAGCGCATACAACAGTGGCAGCAGGTGAGGCACCCAGGGATGACAGTTGGGTATTTACCACATTCTCTCTTAATGTAACATATTCCATTGGAAACTATACTGAAGATCTTAACCAGAACTACGTGTGTCAGCAGATCAGAAACTTTCTTTAGATCCTGGCGTGGCAGGAGGTGCCATGGCAGGTTAGACAAGTTAAATGTGTGCACGTCTTAATGTGAGCTAGGACCTGCCTGGGACCTGAGGCGGGAGATATACAAAAAAGACCAGGGGGGTGAGACTTACGCAGGCTGCTGTGGAAGTGGACACGGGCACCCACAGCGTGCAGGCATGCTGCTCCACCTATCTTCTGATTGATTTATGTTGGAGGACCACGGGGCAGCTCCACCGTTAACCAGGACTGTACTCAACAAATGGGAGCCTGTTTCAAGGCTGCCCTTTAGTGAAGGATAGACCACTCCTGAGGGGTCAATGTCATATTCTGCCACCAACTTCCCAGAGATTTAGAATACCAACCTCTCTAGTAACACACCGTCAGCTGCCAACCTGCAGGCCCCCAAACACAAAGGTGTATCACTGATATTCACAGCTGTCCCAAACTATAGCCCCAGGTAGAGATGCCAGGAGAGGGCTCTCTCCAGCTGTCTGCACAAGTCAACCTAATAGAGCTGTATATCACATCCCATCTGGTCTTCAGGGCCTATCTACACCGCAGCAGCCACAGATGGGACTTGCTCATTCATCTCTACAAGTTCAAACCTGAATGATGTGGGAGCCTGTCCTGACCCTGGACCCATTACAGTTGTCAGAATGACTCTGCTCTCTCCCGACTCCTGCATTTGCTGAATAAAAATGAAGGAGCATAAACACCTACAGGCTTTCATTGGTTTCTGGTCTCATTATGTTTCTGTGCTCAGCACCCCCACCAGCCACCTCACTCCCCTACAAACCACCTCCCTACCATCCCCCCACCAGCCACCACCACCCCACCAGCCACCACCACTACCACCACCACCAGCCACCCCCCAGCTACCAACAGCCACAGCACTCAGTAGTTAAGTCCCAGGTGTCACTGGCTTTCAACACAGTCCAAAAGATGTAGCCACAGTGGTCTTTGATGATGTTCTCTGGGTAGGGCTGTGGATTGGCTTCCTGGGTGCTATGCACCTATATTATACACTGGTCATGAGCAAGCCAACCTGAGCTGCTGGGTTGCTGACTGCTAGCCCAGAGGGAGTAGTCCCTGCTAGTCCTTAAGCTAGCTGAGTAAAGCCCCCAAAGGAGATCCGGGTACATCTTAAATACTATTTAAAACACTTAGGAAAACACAGGACATACCTAGGACAGGGTTGCAAAGTTCCGTGCAAGGCAACTGCTGCTGGTGAGTGACAATTTGGGGAGCAGAAGTAAGCATACTGCTTTGCATAAGAAACTACTTTGTGATTCTTCACTTTCCAAAGCCCGAGAGGGTAGGGTATCCTGTTCTACCTACCATGTCCTGCAACACTGAGCTCCAGAGCTATACCTCTCTCCAGCTATACCCTCAGGCCCAGCCCTGCCCACAGTGGCTCCTCTCACAGCCCTCCAACCCAAGTCATGTCTGAGGTCATTCTCTTAAGTCATCCTAAACTGCTTCTTTCCTCTCAGAGCTTAACCCTTGAAGGAAGGGCGTCACTATAGCCAGACACTCCTGAGTTTGGGAGTGGGAGGCCACGTGGCTCTGTATCTGTGGGTTCCCAACTCATCTGTGTCTCTGCGATGGAAACACTGCTCCTTAAATCAAGGAATAAAAATCAAAGCAGCAAAGAGGCCCAGACACCACCGGGGACTGTCACTCACAGCTGGGAAGCTGCAGCTCTTGCAGCCAGGGGCAGTCAGACCTGGGATCTAGGCCTTTCCTGTCTCCTAGGGGGCTATCTCCAAGGTTCCTAGTGCAATGAAGCTTTGGTCTTAGTCACTGCACAGCCATTTCTAGAGAGTTGTCACTAAGCCAGTGGGGTGGGAAGCTCGGGTAGCTGTGAAGGAAAGGAAACAGAGTAGGCTGGAGGATAGTGAGGCTAAAAATGGACTGGTGTGGAGAGGCTATGGCCAGCATGCACAGAAGCTCCCCCACCCCCGAAGATGTGCCCTAGGAAGGCCATCTGAATAAAACCTGCTTTCCTGGGGAAGCCTGTGGCCCCTACAGAAATGACTGGGGGGCAGGGAGGTGACAGGAGGTGTCAAAATAACGCAGGCCAAAGGCAAGTGCCAAGTAAGGGCGAGAACTCTCTCCTTATGCAGGGAGCCTGTGGAGGAGTGCCAGCCTGCTCGCCTGCTTGAGAGAAAGCAGGATGGGGTGGGGGGGTGGGGGGGAGGATGCCAGCCAACTGTAAGACTCCCCAGCATGGCAGGTTGCAGCAGCCAACTGTTCTCCGAAGTAAGGTGTGTGGGACACATTTTGTTTATCTCTTGTGTCTTGGGTATTTTTTTTTTTTAGCAGCTCTACTGAGACAACATTTCAACACCACACAGCACACAACTGACTCGTTCCCAGGAGAGCAGCAGAGTTATGCAAGCATTACCAAAGCCAATATGAGAATATTCTCGTCCCCTGGAAGAGGCCAGTCCTGCAGTCCCTTCCCCTTCTGTCCCTCCAGCGCGGAACTCTACACCATGTGGTGACATTTCTTCTCAGGGATCATTTACATTGTAGTGGCTCGAGACTGTGTGAGAGAGACTGTGTGTGGTTTCTCCACTTCTCAGGCTGGGTGATATTCTACAGTATGAATGGGCCACAGTGAGGTGATGGGGATGGAGCCAGTGCCATGCTTCCACGGCACCAGAATGCAGGGAAGGAAAAACACTCAGTGAGGTCCAAGAGTAAACCAAGCCACACACCTGCACCCTCGCTGTAGAACAGTCATGGTGCCAACTCCTGCCTCTTCAACAGCCTGCCTCTCCACCATTTCTGAGTGAATCTCCTGCAAGCTGTCTGCTGGCTCCCTGCTGAGAGAGGAGAATGAAGCCAGCTGCCATCTTCACTGTCAGAGTGGGCATTTTGCTCAAACCTAGGGTTTTGTTTTTTTTTCTGTGTCTACAAATGAGCCTGCTTTCTTTAAAAGTCAACTATTACGTACTTTGTCCCCATAAGATGTCATCTGCAATCTCAGTCTCATCCATCAGTCTGCTGAGAACCAGGTGTCATGCTCTGCTCTGGGTCAGGGGTCCCTGGAAGCTATGGTAAATCACAAGCACCTGGGCTGGAAAGACAGACCGATAGGTGGTTAATAGCACTGGCTGCTCTTCCAAAAGACCCAGGTTCAACTCTCAGCCCCCACAAGGCCGCTTACAACTGTCTGTGCTCCACTGGATCTGACTGCCTCTTCTGGCCTCTGAAGGCAGCAGGAAGGCATGTGATGCATATGCAGGCAAAAACACCTGTACACAAAAGCATTGAACTTTTTTTTTAAACCCCAAGCATTACTCTGGCATGTGGCTTGAGTCACTGCATTTCTGTCCAGCCATCTGCCCGATTTCGTCACCACCCACCCCTTTCTATGATGTTTCCCTGTATCTACCACATCTAGGGTGGGAGTCTGGGACCTCCGCTGCACACAGGTCCTGGTTTGGGGCTCCTGCTTGCTGGCTTTAGACTGTTTGAATTCCAGTTTCAAACCGGCTTCCTTTTATATTCCTGTGGACAATGTTCCATTACAGAGCTCTTTAAAAACACCAGGAGACTCACATCTCTGTACGTACTTGCAGCAGAGAGCCTGCTGAGGGGTCTGCTGCTTAACCTTCCCCAATAAAGGGCACTTTGGTTATTTTCCTTCATTTGCTGTTACCAAGAAAGCAGTAATAAATAGACTTCTAAAGAATCCATTTTTGTGTGATAAATTCCTAGAATTAAAATAACTGATGCAAAATTCATTTAAAGGACCACATTGCTAGATCGATAAAAACACCAGTTTCCCATGGCCTCTCTAAGGTGTCCATTTATGGTGTATGTCTGTGTATTACAAAGAGCTTTTTTTTTTTTTTAAGATCTCGAATTCTATGGCATTAATTCAAAAGTTAAAGCCATTTCCTGGTCAGCAATCTAAACTACTTCTACATAATGTTTCTCCCCAGCTCGCTCTCCTTCCTCCTTAGGACAAGGGATAGGTACAGACGAGGGCTGCGTACAACTGTCTAATGGGATCCCTGAAGACACAGTTTAGGGGAGTCTAAATCAACTTTATTATCAAAGTTCCCATTTCCCCAGCATGTTCTGGACCCATCACTTCCAGTTTACTAAAGTGTCCAGGTATATGTCAACCTAGATAACCCTCCTGGGGCTATAAGGTCCCTGCCACCTCCCTAGAGCCCTCTCTGACAGCCATCTCTGGAGGAGCCACAGACCTCAGACAAGGTGCCACAGAGGCTGGCAGCAAAAGCTCCTCTGCCATGTGTGATACTGATTTTCAGTCAAGAGGCTGGATCTGGAAAACACTGCATTTGGGGAATCGGCCACAAGGCACTGAGGCTAAGACAAGCTAGAAGACCTTACCTCCCAAGGCAGGAAAGAGCATTGCCAAAGCACAGTTAATAGTATATTATATATTTATATATGTGTGTGTGTGTGTATGTGTGTATATATATATATGATATAAGATCTTATATCTTATATCTTGTATATTGTATATGTATATACATATATAGTACATAATATATTAAAATGTGCATATACAATATAGTACATGCTATAATGTATACATATATTATAATATATAAAATGCATATATGCATATACATATATAATGCATATATGTATACATATATAATGTGCATATACATATATGTGCATGTGTAGTATGATATATAATGTATACATATATACATGTACATATATATATAGTATATAATAGTTTCTAAGTATTCCTTTTGATAAAAATTTGTCATCACCCCCCCCCCCAAGTCCCTGAGACAGCATTTCTCTGTGTAGCCCTGGATTTCTGGAACTTACTATCTAGTCCAGGCTGGCCTCAAACTCAAGAGATCCTCCTGCCTCTGCCTCCCAAGTGCTAGGAGCTAAAGGTCCCAATACCTGAAGCCTATGTAAGACTCCATGGGTACAGGATACAGCTCCTACGTGCCTGTGGCTGATCCCTGTCTGGTCTGCCCTCATTGCTGTCAAATGCCAAGACATACAAAGGGTACCAAAGACCAGTCCTGGGTCAGCCTCTCCTCACCCACCTGACTACTGACTAGGGAGAGCAAAAACAGCATCCAGCTCAATGGGAACAGCACCAGGACCTCTAGTGCTGACCTGGGAACAAGGGCTTCCTCCTGTGACAAGCCTGCTTCACTGGGAGGTCATTCACTCTCTAATTTTGGGGAACTCTTTGCTCCTTTCTCCTTTCCACACCATTGGCTGAAGAAGTCCTAGCCTGGATGTGTCGAGAAGATTTAGCAAAATCTTTTCCCATCTTCTAACCGTCAGAATCTAGCCTAAATTCCGCTGATTTAAAAAATAAATAAATAAATAAATCTAGAACCAATTTTAAGTGGATGGCTTCTATTTGATCATAAACCTCTGACAAGAAGGGAAACCTGCTTAAATATTTACTGGCAAGTGACAAAATGTCCCAGCACCACAACTAGAAGGCTCTCTCATGGAACTAGATGTCAGCCACACACTACTCAGGCTTAAGGAGTCCTGAGGACTGTCTGCTCCAGTCAAAGCTGGAACACAAGGCAGGTGGGCTTCACAGCCATCCTGTGGGTACTTCAGGCTATCTTGGACACTTCCTGGGAGGCTTCTAAGCACAAACAGAGAGGACACAGTGCAATTCCAAGCTCCTGTACATCAAGAAACAACATGCATGTGTAACCATGGTGAAGACACAAGGGTAGCTATCCAGTCGCACTGTCCCAGCGGCATGCTTCATCTGCAGAGAGGGGAGAGGCATCGATCTCATTAAAAGCCAATAAATTCTTCCCTTCCTTCCCTCCCCTTTCCTTCCCTCTCCCCACTTCCTTGCCTTCAGCAGAGGTAAGATAGTCAATTACCTCCTGTCTCCTCTCCTCCCTTCCCTGATGTCAACAGACTGAGGGAGGAATAGTCAGACAAACAGCTCTGATGACAAAGAAGGACCTAGTTGTCACAATCCCAAGAAGCCCTATAATCTCTGAAACTCAGAATAGTTGTCCCCCCACAAGGGCATGTTCAACCATAGCTGTCCCCACACAGGCCATGGTCAGCATAGCTGCCCCTACTCTGGGCATATTCAGCCACAGCATCCCCCTTCCCCCCAACCCACAGAAAGCAGTGGTAAGTGAAGAACAGCCAATGACACTGGTGCCTGGGAACAACAACCTCAGACAGTACAAAGGCTACATGGGAAGACAGCAGCAGGAGAGCAGTGACTGTGAGGTTACAAGCCTGACAGGAGCCTAGTATATGTGCTGTGCGTGTTTGGTGCAGTGGATAGAAGCCAGGGTCTTGCATAAACTTAGTAGTGCTCTATCACTGAGTCACACTCCTTGCCCTAGAATTCAATTTTAAACACTTTTACAACTCGACAAAGGAAACCAAACTGAGGGAGGGAAGGAGGGAGGGAGGGAGGGAGGGAGGGAGAGGGAGCCTGCCAGCTCAAGGACCTAAACAAATACTTCCTCAAAGAAACATAAACTGTCAGTGTCATTAGTCATTACAAAATCTCAACCCAAAACCACAAAATATCACACTTCACACAGGGCACAAAGGGCAGCTACAGTTTAAAAGAGAAAAACAGAACAAACAAGCAAAGCAGAGAATGGGAAGAAACTGGAACACCGGAGCACTCTTGAGGGACAAAAGGAGACAAAGTTGCAGTAGACAATGATCCTGCAGGACCTCAGTTACATGAGTACCAACCCTGGACCACGAATAGGAGAAGACAGAGAGAGGCGGCAGGGAGGGAGGAAAGGGAGGGGTCGAGGGAGGGAGGGGACGAGGGAGGGACGGAAGGGTAGGGAGAGAGAGGAGAGGGGGAGAGAAAGAGGGAAGGAAGGGGGAGGGAGAGAGAGAGAAGAGGAAAGGGGGGTATAAATGCTGAAACAAAAAATACCCAGTAGGTGGGAACAGCCCACATTCCTATAGAGGCAGGAGTTAACAAAGCACAGCCAATCATCAGGACAGGCATGTATGATGCTACTTAAAATGACAGGGTGTTCTGAGAGTGAATTCTTAAAAACTTAGCTAGATATCCATGACGGCACATCACAGCAGATGATTGATGGAAATTGTACACTTTAAGATGAATGAGTTACTGCCGCAGTTTTCTTAATTCTATGTTGTGTGCCGTTTGCAGAAGTTTTTATATTTTTATTTTATGTGTGCATGTGTTGGTAGGTAATGTGTGAGTACATGTACATGGAGTCCAAAGATCCACCCTGAGAGTTGTTCCTCAGGAGTCATCTGGCTTGTTTTTGAGACAGGGTCTCGGGCTCGCTCTCTCTCTCTCTCCCCCCCCCCCCCCCAGGCTCACCAACTTAGCTAGGCTGCTGACCACAGAGTCCCAGGAATCTGCCTGTCTCCATCTCCACAGTGCTGGGGATGAAAGTGTGTGCCACCATGTCCAGCTTTTTGAAGTGGGTTCTGGGGTTCAAACTTGGGTCCTAGTACTCCCAAGGCAAACACTTTGCTAAGTTATCTCTCTGACCCTATGTGGCATTCTCTTTAAAAGGCAGTCACCTCCACACGGACAGTGGCCACCGCCCACACAGGGTTTCATACCCCTTGCACCAGTTCACACTCGATCTCTCATCTTTGGAAGGAGCCAGAAAGTGCAGAAAGCAACACATCTTTGGGAACTTATTTTTAGGTTTATTATTCCCACATACCCAGTGGGATCCAACAAACATTTGGTAAGCTCAGCTCAGGGAATCTCACATACATTCACAGCGTGAGTATGGAATTCAGGCTGGGGCAGCTGCCACCTCCCCCACCCCCCACCCCACCCCCACCCCACCCCCACCCCACCCCCTACCTCCCCCCTCCCCCCACCCTCTACCCCCCCACCCCCCCACCCCCTGTACCAGCTCAGCACACACATTTCAGGATTCTAGAGCCTCCCTGTGCCTCTTTTTACAGGCCTGGAAATGGAGTGAGATGCACAGGCTTCTCCTCATCTCCAATGATAAGCTGAACTAAATTGGCAAGAAGCCCTCATCTGCTTCAGTGAGTCAGTCATGAAGCCAAGTCAATATTATTTTGTATTTCCAGAGTCCTCACATGATGACTTGGGCCCCACCCACACCCCACCATGGCCCGCCCTCAGAAGGTAGCTGCTCTGGCTAGTTTCATGTTAACATTGGCTGGAGTCATGTGAGAGGAGGGAGCCTTCCACTGAGAAAATGCCTCCATAAAATCAGGCTGTCAGCAGGTATATAGGCCATTCTCTTAACTACTGATGGATAGGGAAGGGCCCAGAATACTGTGGGTGTTAGGAGGAGGAGGAGGAGGAAGAGGAGGGGGAGGGGAAGGGGGAGGGGGAGGAAGAGAGGGAGAGGGAGAAGGAGAAGAGAAGAAGAGGAGAAGAAGGAGAAGGAGAAGAAAAGAAGAGGAGGAGGAGGAAGAAGGAGAAGAAGAGCAGGAAGGAGAAGGTCTGAACAAGCCATAGGGAGCAAACCAGTAAGCAGCATCCCTCTGTGGCCTCTACATCAGCTCCTGCCTCCAGAGTCCTGCCCTGCTTAAGTTCCTGCCCCACCTGCTCCATTGAACTATGATACAGAACTGTGAGCGAAATAAACCCTTTCCTTCCCAAGATGCTTCCTTCTGGTCATGGAGTTTCAGCAGAGCAATGGTCACCCGAAGACAGTAGCTAATTTGAGAATTTTTTTTTTCAATGATGTTTTACCGTGATGTAATTCACTAAGATGCAATTCTCCCTTTTAAAGGCTGCACCTTGCAAGCTTTGCATGTGACACAGAGCAGCAGAGCTTCGCTGTATAAGAAGCCTCATCACCTGAGAAAGCAGCCACAGTCACTCTCTACCAAATCATGAGATAGATCCACATTTCTCCTTTGTTTCTGTGGGGTTACCAATGCCACAGACACTTCACATAAACAGACAAATGTATGCTCTTTGTACCCAACTTCTGTAACAGTATTGTGTTTCTAGGCTCTACCATGTCATGGCCTGTGTTGGGCTTCACTGCACTGGTACCATAGTCACCACAGCACAGGACACAGAGTAGATTCAGGAGAAAACAGCATGAGCAAAAATTCTCACCAAGTACCCCTGGCATGTCTCCTGAGCGCCCAGACTTCCTCCTCCACACCCCAAGAGTCTCAGGCCCAAAGAGCACCCAGCCATTCTATTTTGCTCATGGATGCCAGATCCGGGTCATCCTTCTGCCTCCTGTGACATCTATGAATTGTTCTCCCTGGCTCAGCATCATCTGCTTCTTGCCAGACACTTGACATGGCTTGCCGCCAGACACCCAGCTCCCAGCCTACACCCCATCTCTCTGACAGAACTCTCATTTGTTACCATGTAGCTGTTCCCACCCAGAAGAACCCTCACAGAGAGAATTGTTCCTTTCCAATAAGCCCACATCCAAGTCCTCACTGACTTACAAGAGGGCCCATCACTCTCCTGGTGTCTCCTTGCCCTCCTCAAAGGCAGGTAAGGGCTGTCTACTGCCTTCAGTCAAGCTTACTCCCAGCCAACACGAAGCACCGACCACCACATAGCCACCTATGCCCAGCTGATTTAGCTCTTCCCTGGGCTTTCCCGCACATGCGGGTATCTGTTGCTCATACACCTCTGGACACCTCCTTCTCTCTTGCTGATACCTACAACTACCCCATCCCTGTGTTCAAGTCCTCCAGCAGGCTTCCCTGGGCACTCATCAGAACCACTGCAGCCTTGGTCTCCAAGTTCCCTCAGCAATGCAGTTGTCACCTTTGTCTCAGTTCTCACAACTCCTGCACAGAACAGCTGTATCTCTAAGCGCTGACATCACTTCCTGAGACCAAGCATGTATCTCTAAGCGCTGACATTACTTCCTGAGACCAAGCATTTCTGATCAAACACCTGCTAGAACATTTCCAGAGCCAGTCAGTCACTGTTTAAGGGTCAAAATTCTGAATGACTTTAGGGGTCAAAGTCCTGAGTGACCTTAGGGGTCAAAGTCCTAAGTAACCTTAAGGGTCAAAGTCCTGAATGACCTTAGATTTTTGCTTCCTGCTTCAGTTACCTGAGCAATAAAATCCTGATGCAGGTTACAGATCAGGTCTCAGCAATCCACCAGCTGAGCTCCACACAGGACACCACTGCTGTAACTGACCAGCCTCCCCAACCCAGGGCTACTCTGAGGAAGCCGATCCAAACAGTACAAAGCCACTGCCCCACCACAGCACTGCTGCAGCCCGCTGCAACCTCTGTATACAGCTCAGCTGCTCCTCCATGTTCATGCACAAGCAAACTCCACTTGACTAAAGCACTCTTTCAAATTTCCACGATGAGGTTTTTTAACTTTCTTAATGAAAACCGCCACGTTTATACATTATCAAATGCATTAGAAGGAGCATGGGCTATCAGGCTTGAGACCAGATTCGCACACCTGAGCGTGGTTTCTTTTTAGTTTGTTAGAATAAAGTAGGCATCGAGAAGAGTCAGAGGATGTGCATATATCTTTTGTTTGTTTGTTTGTTTTTGTTTTTGTTTTTTGAGACAGGGTTTCTCTGTATAGCCCAGGCTGTCCTGGAACTCACTCTATAGACCAGGCTGGCCTCGAACTCAGAAATCCACCTGTGTCTGCCTCCCAAGTGCTGGGATTAAAGGCATGCGCCACCACTGCTCGGCACATATATCTTAACTCTGGTTTAATTTCATTAGACTCCCCAACACTCTCTGGGCGCGCGCGCGCGTGTGTGTGTGTGTGTGTGTGTGTGTGTGTGTGTGTGTGTGCGTGCTCGTTTGAGTGCGCATGCACACAAACATGCTTATGGAGGCACAAGGTCAACCTCAGTTGTTGCTCCTCAGGAGTCATCACTGGGACCTGAGGGCTACGGATTAGGCTAGGGTATCCGACTAGTGATCCCCAGGGATCTCCTTGTCTCTGCCTCCCCAGAGCTGGAATCAGAAGCATAAGCCACCACGCTCAACTTCATATGTGGGTTCTGGGAATTGAACTTGGGTCCTCATGCTTGCATGACCAGTATTCTACAGACTGTGCTATCGCCCAACCTTCCCATCCAGCATCTCCCCTTCTCACTCAAACTTCCCATACTGATTTTTTTTCCTCCCAGATAGGGTCTCATGTATCCCAGGCGGCCTTGGAACTGGCTCTACAGCTGGGGATGGTCTTGAACTCCTGGTATTCCTGTCTCAGACTCCCAGTGCTCAGATTGCAGTCAGAACCACCACACATGGTTTATATAATGCCAAGGGTAGAACACACGGCTTCAAACACATCAGCAATGCATTATACCAACTAGGCTTAGTCCTCAACCCCAGACCATCCATCTCTAGAGGAATGGAGATCAGCCTGGGGTCAGGCTTCTCCCTGGCCCTGCCCCCCTGGCCCTTGGAGGGTGCCTCCATAGAGGAGCAGTTCATGGTTTCTGTACCCTGTAATAAGCTATTTTCTATAATGAACATGAGTCATTCACAACTTTGGTGTACTATTGCTAAAGAATAGTGTCCGCATATTAATTTGCTCCTACATGGCCTCTTAAACATGTACTCTTTAAAGGCTGAGAAGAAACTGAGCTTGTCACCACAGCCAGTGTTAGGAGAAAACAAGGAGTGAGCTGGACCAGAGCTTGCTGTTCTGCACACCTTAGCTTGGCAGACTCTGCCCCAATGCCAGCTCTGAGACTGATGAGTAGAGAAGTGTTTCTTCACTTTTTCGCTCGATGTGACCTAGTCTCTGGGGAACAGGTGGGGGCTAGCACTACCCAGCAGTCATTGACCCTGTGATGGAGCTGGATCTGCGAGCATCCAGGGGCATGAAAAGCCAGGCTCCGGGGAGCTCTGGGCAAAGGGCTCCTCACCCACAGCTGCCTCTGCACTGCTTGACTTGGCCTTCAACCAACCTCATATCGCCAATTCACATGATCCATCAGCGAGCCCGGTGCTGCCCACAGTTGACAGGTCCAGGTAGAACCTCATCAGAAGAGGTTCTGTGAGTTCTCATGGAAGCCACGCTTGAACCTCCAGGGTCCCTCTTCTCAGGAAAGCCCAAAGCAGCCTGCACTGGCTCTGGGTGATACAGAGAGCCACCTCTCCGGGGTTCTTGGGCAAGCAGAGAACTTACACGCTGGGCCGGTAACTGGATAACTGTAGAGAGGGAGGGGATGGTATGGTCCTAGACTGAAGCTGGAGGGAAGGCACGGCGGCCACTCTGTCTATAAAAGGCCACTGGCTTTGTTTCCCTCCAATAGATTCCAACCACAGCCTCCCTTCCCTCCACTCCTCCCAGTCCTCCCACTTCCCCTCTCCCCCCAGATCCACTCCTCCTCCATTTCCCTTCAAAAAAGAGCAGCCCTCCTGGGGATATCAACTGAACACAGCATAAGAAGACGAAATAAGACTAGGCACAAACCCTCACCAAGGCTGGACAAGGCAACCCAGTGGGAGGAAAAGGGTCCCAGGAGCAGGCAAAAGAGTCAGAGATACCCCTGACTCCCACGTTAGGACTCCCACAGACACCGGAGCTAAACAACCATAGCATATATGCAGAGGACCTAGCTCAGACCCACACAGGCTCCATGATTGCTACTTCAGTAAGAGATACTGTTTCGATTGGGTTTCAGACCTCAGGATACAGGGGCAGAAGACCATCCCAGAAAAACACACATGTGAAATACAATCTCGGAAAGAAAACCAACATTCTAATTGGTTTTCTAAATTAGAGTCATCACCACGACTTCAGAAGTGGCAGGGCTAGTTCAAGCTTGGATTTGTGGTTCTCCACAAAGGACAGAGAACGGAGCACTTTGGGTACACTGCCTGAGTCCACTCCATGCCATGCTGATGACAGGGTCAAGCAAGAAAAACCACTGATGCTGAACAGAGGCCACAGGCCATGGCCTCCTGCAAGGCAGGGATGCTGAGTCATCCACAGCGAAAATTCAAGAAAGAACTGCACACTTCAACCTCCTGAGAGGCTCACACAAACCACTGGGCGGGTCCACGCTTGCTCCTACAGCAGCCCAAAGCATGTTGCATGTGTCCAAAACTAAATCTTACAAAAACGATTTTCCTGTATTTTAAAACTTTTAATTACATGTATCTGTAATTATATGTTTTAAAGATACCTGTGTAAGTATCACATAGGCCTCAGGGAATCTGTTCTCCTCCCTTCACCTAGCCCCACACCTAGATGACCAAGCAAATCAGACAGTGTGGACACTTATGTCTCTGAACGCTTTCTCTCTGAGCACACAATCATACAAGGAGCGAATGCATTTAGGTGCTCTGAACTTGTACTAAAGCTGTTTGTTTGTTTGTTGTTTTGAGACAGGGTCTCCCTATGTATCCTTGGCTGGCTCACAACTTACTCGTAGATCAGGATAGCCTTGAATTCATAGAGTTTGGTCTGACTCTACCTCCCCACTGCTGGGATTAAAGGCATGCAGCACCATTCCCAGCCTACTTTTACTGAAGTTTTATCACACTGTACTGAACTAGCTTCCCAACCCTCTGCTACGCTGACAAGGCTAATCCATGGTCCTAGCTATGGATTGACAATAACCCACCTTAGGCCACAGGGCTGACATAAGGCATTCACATGACTTGTCCATAGACGGTATATGATCTGTCCACCTGGCTTTTGCCCTGGATGCTCCTGTCATCTCTCCAGCGGCTCCTAGCTCACTCTGTGCTGGAAAGCGCTGTGTCCACATACCTGCCAATGCTGGGGACCGTGACTACTGATCTCCTTACAATGTTCCCATCCATGAAGGCACACAGGAACTCACGCACAGACACAGTGGGACCCTGGGCCAGAGTTCACATGCTCACTAGCTTGAGCCTTCAAACAGCATCTGAGTAGAGAAAGCCCGGGCTCCCTGCTGTAGCTACAGCTCCCTGCTTGTTTCCAGAAGTATGGGCAAGATGACAGTCAGCACCGTTTTCATTTTGTGTTCCCTTGGGCCTTGGTACTACTTTGTAGCCATGTCTGCTGCTTGTGGATTAGGGTCTACTCCAATCTGCAGCTCTCAGCATCTTGTCATACAGACATTTAAATTCTTACATGCAGTCCTCTCAGCATCCACGGGGACTGGTCCCAGTGTCCCTCCAGAGATGGATGCTCAAGTCCCTTATAGAAAATGGTGCCATATTCATGTGTAGCCTATGCATGTCTTCATCTGCACGTTAAATCTCTCTGGGTGACTTACTGTATTAGCTGTGTAGGTGCCATCTATGTAAGTGATTGTCTTACTGTTCTATCTATGGAATAACAAGAGAAGGGTCTCTGTGTGTTCAGTAGTGGCACATTTCTTCCAAATATTTTTTTTTATTATTATTATTATTATTATTATTATTATTATTATTATTATTAATTATTCCCAGCTGGTAAGACTCCCAAGTCACAGTTCAGCTTTCTAGTTTGCTCCTCTGTTAATGAACTATCCCATGTTTCTGGGGCTATTCAGGACACTCTGATGGTTTACCAATTTTATTATTGTTTTATTTTTTTCCCCACAATGTGACCTTTAATCATATAGAAAAGCTTATACAGTGTGACCTAGAATGCAGTTCTCTTTAAGCTAACTAGGTAATGAAGCCACGCCCTGTATTAAGCCCACCCCAATCTCTCAGGTTAATTAAAATGCCTCATTAACCACCAAGGGGGCTCTGAACCCACGGTGGTATATTCCTGCATCACTTCCTGCCCATCAGGAAGCCTGACCCCTATGACCAACACAAAAAACTGACCACAGGTACATCTGCATCCAAAGACAGTGTGCAAAACGCGAAGTCCACCTAGTTCCTAGCAACTGCACCACCTTTCATAGCTTCTGGCTATAAGACCAAACTTCGAATCAGAATCGGCACTAGCCCAAACAATTGGACTGGCAAGATGGCTCAGTGGTTAAGAACACTGGCTCTTCCAGAGGACCAGGTTGATTCTCAGGACCCACAATGTAATTAACAACTGTCTATAACTCCAGGTCCTGGATATCTGAGAATTTCTCATGGCCTCCGAGAGCAATGCGTTCATGTGGTGCACAGACATACCTGCACATGAAATTAAAACAAAATCCTTTTTTAAAAGCTTCTCAATAATTTTTAAACATTTAACAAGATCTAATAATCAAAACTTAGAGTGTTCTTCACTTTACTGCGATTTACAGGAATTACTTCTACCTAACTGCACGCTGCTTGCTTGTAAAGAAGTGTCTTTAAGAGGCCCTGCCTCCTATGGGTGGCCATTTTCTCCAGCTATGCGCCAACAGAACCATTTCACCCTGAATCTTGCTCCCTGGAGTTTCATCTTCATCTTAATCCTTCTCTAAATGATCCCCCCTCCCACACCAGTTCTATTTTTAGCTTCCAGAACCACAGCCTTCAACCGGTGGAGACTGTCATTTACTATCCAACCAGCAACTGACCTCAATCTTCTATGAACTAAAATCAACTGGACTGACAGGAAATCCTCAGCACTGACGTCCAACATCCATCTAATAAATGACCTCCTGGCACTCCAAACCTGACTAAGGACCCCAAATTCCACCAGGCCAAGGCAAAAAGGCAGAAGGCAGAGAAGTCAGTATGTGTAAGGAGACAGTGCCATGGTTACACTGGGGCTCACACTGCCCTGGGGTAAGACACAGTGCTCTGTCAAGGGTGTCCCAGTGGAGAAGGGTTTTCCTGCATCTTATCTGTTACACGAGCTTTGGAATCTGTGTGGCACATGTCCTCTCTCCCCTCCTCCTCCCTGTACTCAGTGAGAGACTCTGGACAGTTTTCTTGACATTTTGTTATATACCTTTTCAGACGGACTCTGGGCCCCAGTTTAAAGAACATCTGTCTCCCCTCCCATCACCATCCATAGTACCCAGTCGGAAGGCACAAAGCCTATGACAAAAGCAGCAAAACCCAGTATAAGCCAGTCACTGTTTACAGGTTTCAGCAACTGTAGGCTGGATCAGTGGCCATTACAGAAGGGCTCACATCACAGTTGTCCTTTCCAACAGAACTGTATGGCCCTAGGTCCTACAGAGGCCTGTGTCGTCCCACGATATTAGACCATGTTCAGAACAGATAGGAGCTGCTCCAAGCCTCAGTTTCCCTAACAGTAAAGTAGATCAACTATGCTTCCTTACTCAGGTCTTCAGGGACATACTGTGCATGAAATGAACAACCTTGCCCCCTCCAACTGCAGCTAGCAGAGTTCCAACAATGCAGGTTATAAGATAGGGATGGGCTATGCATCCCTCCAGCCAGTGCCGCATCTGAGTACTAGAGTCAAGGGGCACTTCAAGAGAGTAGACTATCTCGTTTTACGAATCAGCTCTGTAGACAATACAGAGACAGCCCGTGTGCTTGTGCTCGGGTTGGCCTTCCTGCAAAGCTCTGGTCCACTGGGCTCTACACAATGATAATCCAGTATCATAGGGCAACGTCTCAGGGCAGCAAAGCCAGCAGCCTAGGCAGATATCCCCCAACCCAATGCAAAACAATTGGGCTTAAGGTATTGGGGTACGGGGGTACAGAAGCTCTTGGTCACAAAGACCTCCCCCACACCCACCTCCAACCGTTGTGAGGTAAGGTTAAGTTGGAATCCCAAGAGTTTCCCAAGGGAGTAACATTAGTAAAACTCTAGATTCCAGGCCAAAGGGCTTCACTCTGACAAAGAGGCTCCCAGGTTCTCAAGACTTTGGCTTGGTGATGGCGCAGTGTAGCTTGATACTCAGCCCCTACCTACGATGTGAGATCTCTCAAAGTCTAGAGCTAGAGCAGCCAAAGAGGCTTTATTTAGGGGAAAGGTGTCATAAGCAGAAGGAACTCTTCAATAGTAGCAAGGACTTTTCCTTCCTTCACCACCTGGCCCAGGATCAGAGACACTCAGCTTTAGTCAGTGTTCCACATTCTTGCCACCTAAGGCAGAGAATAACACAATAAAACCAGCAGACGCAAGGCTGGCTTAGAAATTCCAATTTCACCTTTGTATGGCTAGGAGTATATAGGAGACAGATAACTAGGTTGATGACCCAAACAGCCCACAGCCAGAGTGACAAAGAAAGAAATGAACTAAAGGATACAATTTCATACTCACCCTCTGCCCACCAAAAGCAAGACAAAACAGACAAACAAAAACAAACAAACAAACAAAAAACTTGCAGGTCCTTGTCTAATGCTCCCAGCTTTGTTGAGGGGAGACCCTCATATCTAAGCACCTTCTAAACCCATGTATGACCTAGCCATATGTGTGACCTTGCATGTGGCCAGAAAGGTGCTTACAGACATCTGAAGGCCTTGAGTGGTCCCAGAGGTTCCTCACTAAAGACATCCTATCTTGGTACCCTCACAGGGACACCCCTGAACGTCTACCTGCTATAAGCCTTCTGCCCTGCAAACATGAACAGAGCAAACAACATGGGCAGCATAAAGCAAGGAGAAGCGAGGCCAAGCTGCATGTATGTGTCTAGCACTGGCCCTGCACTGGTACCAGCTCACTTGGGCACTAAAGACAAACAGTCCTCTCTGGTAAGGCCTGAGCATGTTTTGCAATAACTCTATCTCAATCATCTGTGTCTCACAAGCTGAGCTCTGCTAAGCACACTGGTCTCAAGAAAAAAAAAAAAAAACAAATTAGTGCCATGTGACTTCTCCCTAAAAGGTGAAAGCAAAGAAGTGGGTGGTATCACAGACCAGTGACGTGACAGGGAGCTCACCCAGGATGGCAAGGAACTCACAACAGAGTAACAAAGTGCTCATACCAGGGCTGCCCACCTCTTGATCAGACTAAAATAAATGGCTTCACCTCCTACTAGCCCATGAATCTTCATGCTTCTGGCCCACAAATTTCCGCAGCAAGAATTCCAACCAAAACACTTCAAAGAATTGTTTGGCCCACAGAAGCAGGTTCTGGTTTTCCCTAATCCTTTGATTATCTAAGTTTTGCTTTCCTGGCATAGCTCAGGGCAACTGGGTCCCAGAGCTTAGAGGACAGGGCATGGAACCTTCCCCCCAAAACTTTAGTCTCTGACAGCCCAGATCTATGTCAGGACAGGGTACAAGCCCTTAAGCCAGACTCTCATGATCACAAGACACTGAGCCGCCTCCCTTAGCCGTGGTCTAAATGTGAACTGCGGAAAACATTCCTTCTATAGCCAGAAATATTAATGAGTCAAGAAAAAGAAATGGTCCGAATCCAGCATAAAAGCAGAAGCCAGTGGGATAGACCCTGGAGAATCAGGAGCTGAGCAGCATGGAGCCCGAGCTCTCAGGCTGAAGGCTGCCCTGCATCTAGACTCTAGTGCTGAGGTCAGCAAGATAGACAGAAGCCCCAAATCAATTATTGTGTTTGCCTATGCAAGATAAAAATGGCTTTTTACATTTTTTTGTTTGTGCATGTGTGTGGAGGGTAAACATTCGTGTGTGTGTGTGTGTGTGTGTGTGTGTGTGTGTGTAAATAGGTATGCCTAATCATGTATGTGCATGCATATGGAAGACTAAAGTCAACATCAGGCATCTCCCTCAATCCCTGCCACATCATTTTATGAGACAGTATCTCTCATTGAATCTGGAGCTCATCAATTCTATCAGACCGGGAAACCAGTGAGCCCTAGAGGTTCTCCATCAGCCAATACTGGGATTCCAGATGTCTCTCACTGGGCTCAGACGTTATCTTATTTTTTTATTAAAAATAGATTTTTTTCATACACTAGATGCTGACCATGGTTCCCCTCCCTACTCCTCCCAGATCTTCATCCATCTCAATCCACAGGTCTTCCTTCCCCTTCTCTCTCACTGAAATACAAACAGGCACCTAAAACAGTAATAAGATAAATTAGAAACAAACCAAACAAACAGGAAAAAAGTCAAAGGAAAAGCACCCAGCATACATGTGGGCATTGAGACACACACAGGCTCACACACAGAAAACCCATGCAAACTGAATTGGGAACCATAGTAGATAAGCAAAAGGTCTCTAAAGTAAAAAGAAAAATAAAATGTTCAGACAAACAAAACAAAACAAAAAATAAAAACAAGACAACAAAACCTCTCCAAAAATCCCACTGAGTTTGTTCTGTGGCCATGTGCCAGGCATGGGGCCTGCCCTTAAGTGTGGTTTATCTACTGTATACTCAATAGGACTCCCTTGGAGAAAATTAATTCTTCCTTTGTGAGCAATTATCAATTGGAGGTCGCTCCTGGATTGAGGATAGGGTTTGTGTCTACCTTTCCTCTTAGCTCTAGGACCCCATATCTGGCTTAGTTCTGTGTAGGCCTTGTGCATATTGCTGCCATCTCTGTGTGTTCGTGTGTGCGTGTGTGTGTGTGCGTGTGTGTGTGTGTGTGTGTGTACAGAAGCTTGTTTCCTAGATATCTTCCACCCTCAACGGCTCTTACAATCTTCCCACCTTCTCTTCCCCAGGGTTCCCTGAGCCGTGAGGGGAGGGCTTTGATGGAGACATCCCACGTAGGACTGAGTGTTCCAAGGTCTCCCACTCTCTTGTGCCCAAACTTTCCCTGGGTGCTAAACTCCAGGCCTTACTCTTGCATGGCAGGCACTTTTTAGACAGAGCCATCTCTCCAGACATGGCTTTTAGATTTCAAAAATAACCTTATCAAAAAGATATTCCATAGCATCTGAAAATTATATGCAACCCAAATGTCAGTGCCCATAAATAAGGTTCCACAGACATAAAGTCACACTTCCCCGGTGACGCACTGTCTGCTTACATGGAGCTACAGCTGTGAGGCTGAGTAGCCACAGGTTCCAGGGGTCCCAGCTCCCATCCCGCACATGTAGAGTGTGCAATGATTGCTCAGCGATGTGAGGGTCTATACAGAAGCATTACCACTTGAATTCAACACCTTCACATCTGTCTCATGCTTGCTGTTAAATGGGGGACCACCCGAGGAACCCTTTCTCCATAAGGATGAAATTCTAGCCCAGACCAGGACCTCTACATGGTGATGAAGCTAAAAGCAAGAGTATGTATCCACCACCCATACTGACGCCATCATCATTAGCTAGGACCTGTACATGATGGTCAAGCCACAAGCCAAGAGTATGTATCTACCATGCTGACACCATCATTGTTAGGGTTGCAGGAACCACCAAGACTAGCACCTGCTGAAGCCATCCACAGCTGGACCACAAACTGAGTTATACTGGCTGATGCCTTCACAGAGGAAATGCCACCTCCCAGCCACAGGGCATCCAGCCTCTCATAGTACCACGCCAATGCATACTGTCTTATCCCAAATAACTTCTAATGGCATAAGGTGCAAGCACCTTAACTGTAGCAAATTAGCATCGGGGACAAGCTACAGATGTGTTTCCAGAGGGTCACTGAGCCACTTGGAATCACTACAGTACCACTCATAACAGCATGTCTCTTTTGTAGGCATTACAGGAAAAGGGTAAGTCTCTCCTCTTACGCCAATGAGAAATGAGAGATGGAGGTTGCTCAGGGTGAGACAGAAGACTGGAGGGGCGCATAGGGGCGCCACGAAGCCCTAAGACCACAGAGTGGCCAGGCTATGGTAACAGCTGACCCATTACAACATCGGGGAAGCCTGACAGAGATATGGGACCCCACTGTCTAGAGGCAGGAATCAGAATACAAGTGATATTCTTTTTATGTTCTGTTTTATTGTCTGAGTATTCTGTCTGCATGTCCATCCGTATACCGGAAGAGAGCATCAAACCCCTTTATAGATGGTTGTAAGCCACCATGTAGATGCTGGGAATTGAACTCAGTATTTCCGGAAGAGCACCCAGTGTGCTTATCCACTGAACCACCCCACCAGCCCCATGAGCAAGCAATTCTTGGTGGTCACTCCTCCTAAAACCACACACCTCCATGACCTCGGGCTCCTTTCTCCTCTGTGTTCTCCTACACTCTACTCTTAAGGAGCATTGGCACCTCCGCATTGGAGGGCTCCTGCACAGGGACCAGCCATTGGCAGATACACTGGGAGAGAGCATGCCAGGAACGGTACGCCTGTAAAAGCTGCTGCTCAAAAGGAAAAGAAGGTAAGTAAGCAACGCACAGAGCTGCTGAGTTTCTTCCTGATGACCAAGTTGCTCCTGAGAGTAAGAGAAGCCTAAAAAGAGACCCAGACCCAGCTTAGAAAACAGCTGATGTCAGATACGCATGAGCTCACTAAACACCGTAAACTTTAACCTGCACTTCCAGGCTCCAAGTGCACACTGAACCCAGCTCCTTGAGTGGATGAGACACCCCTTGTCTTTAGCGAGCTGACTGGCGTGGTACTATTAGAAAGTCAAACCACTAACTTATCTGTAGTGCTTAAAATTAACTTCCTCTAGCCATGTGCTTTCTAGTCTGGATTTCCTGAGGTTTCCTTTATTAGACTTGAGTACAAAACTATCTTGGAAAGAGCTAGGGGGACTATGGGTTTTATGCATTTGAGGGGAAGGGGGAAGGGCCAGGAGAATCAGCATTTCACAGCTCTGACAGCCTGCGTGAACTCCACCTATTAAAAACTGGCCACTGGCTTGCTAAGACCACGATGAACCCAGACCTTATTTTACCCTGAAAAATATAATATATTCTTGTGGCCTTTAAGCCACGTGGGACACACTGCCTCCCATGCTCCCCGTGTCAACTTCTCAGTAGCCCACTTCCAAATGCATCAATGATGAAATGACCCAGCTTGCCCCCCAGAGTTAGGGACACAAGTCAAGGAGATTCCTAGTATTTCTGGAGTTGAAGAGTTATGAGAAGGTCACCCAGACCTCATGGGCAGCTACAGGCCTGGGCAGGAAAGACAAGTTCCAGGGACAGGCTGCTACATGGTGCATAGAGCCAAGGTCTGGCAATCCCAGAATCCCCCTCAGATCCCCTGAAGCCTTCACTGTAGGTGGGCAAGGCACTGTGTTCCTGTCTGTGGGCAATGAGATATCTGTTGCTTTTGTAGCCCTGTGGAGCGGTGTTCCAGGGTATACTGGTTGAGCTGTCGAAGTAAGCTTTGCTGGGTGTAAGACTGGCAAATGAATACATCTTAACAGAAAGCAAGCAAGAGCCTCAGAGTGCAACACTGGGACCCAGTGCTGAAAGCTGACTTTGCCTTCCACACGGGCTATACGACATGCAGGGTCTGCTCTAAGCTAGGCTCAATTTGAGAACACTCATATTCTGCAAAATTAAACTGTGTTCCATGTTCATCGCTTTATGGAGAGGCTGACTTCGCTCAGTTCTGGAGGTTCCGGCTGCACTCTAGGCGAGTGTTAGCATATTACAGATGGATTGTGAAGAAGCAGAGCTGTTTGCCTCCTAGCCGAGAATAGACAAGAGGGGGCTCAAGGCTCCAGCATCCTCCATGACCCACTACCCAGAGATCTGCCCTCCCAAATCACTAACCTCGAGATCAAGCCTCTGATACACAGGCTGTCAGGGACACGCTTACCATAGCACATTGCATCTGTTGATATGATGGCCTGTGTAGCAGAAACGGCGACAGGATAGCCCAGGAAATAGATCTAAAGGCTGTGCCAAGTGGCTTTGAGATACCTGCTACACACACTCAAGTACCCTGTACCAACCATTTCTCACCACTGGCCAGGAGCCCAGTCACAGCTTCTGGGAAAGCAGCCTTGATGTACAACTCCTCACCCAGTGTCGGTTAATGTAGGACACACAGGCTTTGCATGGCGGGCAGGACAGGCTCTGGTTTATGGGGGCCTCACAAACCCTAACCCTCCCACCTCAAGCCCACAAATGGTGCCCACTCACCAAGAAAACTCTGTCCTCTGGTCACACAACCCAGGCCTTGGCTCACCCGTAGTCCTATGACCCTGAGCAGACACTGACTCTCACCAACCCCCACATGGCTCCTGGGTGAGATAAGAAACCAGAAGAGAGCAATGACAACATCAGGCTCAACTTATTCTGTGCCCACACGGAAGTGGCACTTCACAAACTATTCAGTCCGAAAATGCTACTAGGAAGGAGCACTTAGAATTGTCATTGTATGATATTAGGCCAAGACATAGAAAGCTCAAGCCTCACGTGAAGGTCATCCAGCTGGTAAACTTCAAACACCTCTATCCCTTGGGTCCACACCCAAGACTCCAAAGCATCAGTTTCATAGTACACAGTTTTGGAGTCTTTTCTCCAGCAAGATGTGCAAAGAGATCTTTGCTCCCTGCTCCCAAAATATGACGGACAGTAATGTGATATTCTATTTCCTGAGGAGGACCGGAGTCAGACATTCAACAATGTCGCCATACCAGTCTTCTCCCATCCTGCTGTTCAAAAATGTAATCAAACAAGGGGTTCACTTCAGCACCCTTGGCCCATGGACGCCCATGAAACAGAGTCCCGGCCATTGCCAAGTAACCCTTGGTGGATAAAGCCTCTTTTCAGAGAAAGACTGTCCCTCTGTACACGCTTCCTTCCAGACTAGGGGGGAATGGTAGGTAATCAGGGCAGAGGGCAGCACCAATTTTGTTGTGCATTAGGCTGATCTGCTCTCACTTTAGGAAGAAGGTGACAGGTGCTATAGGACAAGCATACACAAGACACCAAACAGCCCTCTCCTCCGGGTTTTCAGTCTAACCTTATAGAAACCATAGCTTTCTCAGCCATGTGTGCATAGAAAAGCTGGGAATGACAAGACATCTTAAAGCCAGCAGGTAGAAATGACAGGGCCCTATGGCTGCATCAACTCATGACCAGAGAGGCCAAGGTCCTGGGGAAAACCCAGGGTAGTCATACATTTTTTTGCAACCTATTTTTAATAAGTGTTCAATCGCTCCTCTAGCCCACCACCCAGCAGAGGTAGTGGAAGAGAAAAGTTATCAGGATGTGGGGGAAGTGGACCTGTTAGCAATGGTTCTTTGGGGGTGAGCTTGATCTTCTTGGGCAGTAGTTCAGTCCCGTAGCAAACACCAAATACAACTCATTAGCTACAGACCAGTCCTCTAGGCAGGCAGACACCAGGCAGATGTAGTTCAATCCTGAAGAAACCACCAGGCTTGCTAACCAGCCTAAGGTGAGGCCTCAGAAGCAGCAAGCTGCTGCAGGAACCTCGCAAGTAGATCTTGGGTGAGCTTCTCTCAATGGCAGCATTACCACAGTTGAGCTCAACAATGCTATGTAAAGTGAATCAATACACGTGTGTCTTTAGTGAAGAATATCAAGGCGAAGCAAACCAAACCAATGCTCAGTGCTCACCTCCCACTTTGTGGGGTCAGATTGATACACCTTCCTCACCAGTCCTTTCACTGTCTGCTGTATCCAAACACCCTTTCACCCGTGTCTGCTTCAGGAAAACAGCCTTTCATGTGTTTGCTTTAGCAAGACAGCCTTTCACCTGTGTGCCCCAGAAAAAGCATCATTTGACATAACTAAGAAGTTTCCACCTCACCCCAGAACTTCTCCCACGTCCTCTTAGTCTCCCTTTGAGCCCTCTCTTTGATGTCCACTCCAAAAGAAGGGCTGTCCTACACCCTTCATTTGCCCTGATGACAAGAGCCATGCAAACTGAAGAGGCATCTTAGTGGGAAGACAATGCTCAAACCACGGTGTTTGTGGGCAGCCTCCTGATGATGTCAGAACCTTCCCTGGCAACACCTGCTCTGCATTCCTTAGGTAGCCAGCCATTGTGAAACACACCAGAATCCAAACATAGAACACTCCACTGCAACACTGCCCATCCTGCTCCAGACCTGGGCAGCTGGTCTACCTCAAGACGCTACCCAGCCCACCAGCTCCGGACCCTCATAACCTACCAGCAACAGAACCACAGCAGACTGTTCATACGTCCACAACACCACTAGGTGCAGTGTAGCTACAAAGATGCCATAGTCCAGCCCTAGGTGGGTGGCCTCCATGGAGTGGGAGCTGGGACTGGGGCTGGAGATGAGCTACACAATTGATAGTGACAACCACAAGAAATGAGCAAGATGTGTTTGACTCGGGGCACGAGACCCTGTGGCTGTCCTCTGCCTGCAAAACCCTCCTGATATGCTCCCTCTAGCCCTCTGGAGAAAATTCTAGAGCCCAGGAAGGGGACAAGAAAGGAGGAAAAACTTTCGCTACAGAAGTCACAAAATATACTTCATAAACAAAATTTTAAATCAAGACACTAGGCAAAAACAGCAAACATTTTTTTTTCTTCTTTCCATGTGACCCTCCGTTTCCAGTCAGGACATGCATAAACACATTCTTGGGTTTCAATACTGAGAAGCTCTCTCCAAACACTGAAAGAAGGGCTGCCTGAAGCAGGAAGTGATGAAGAGCAAAAGGAATGTCACAGATTCCAGACGGATGGGACCAGCTGGGGAGCTGGGCAGCCACACTAATGTCTCAGACGTTGCCTGTGGGACTCCTCAAGGGAACTGTTGCATTCTGTAGCCCAGGAATAGCCAGGGGCCTGTGCGTCCAGCATAGCTCAAAGACGCCGGGTGTCTGGGCGGGGCCTTCATTCATCTTCTGGTAAGAGTCCACCTGACCCAGAAGTCTGCACCATCTCTGCCAGAAACAACCTACCAGTAGAAACTGCCCATGAGGCACCCAAAATTACTATCAAAACTTAGTGATCTGAAGGCAACTGTTTCCTGCTTCTCACCAAGGGGCTATGGTTTGTACCTGCCTGGGATCCCTGGTCATGTCTTACCTACTGAAGTTCTGCTCATGGCTTCCTTCACAAAGCTAAGGATTCAGGTTTGCCTTACAGTTACTTGGGTCTCACTTACGGCCACTTAGAAGACCAGGTCTTGGTTCCTGCCTGCCAAAGGCCACCTAAAAGAACAGGTCAGAAACCAACAGAGAATCCCGCAAGAAAAAAAGCTAAGCTGTGGGCCTAGAAACATGAGTGTGCCACACAAACATAAAATTATAAAATCCAAAACAATTGTGGGAAAAGATCTCATGGTGTGGGCAGTGGAAGGACCAGCAGGTGCATCCAAGCACCAAAATCATAGGATCAGAGGCAAGCTGTCTGAAGGGCTCTTGGACAGAAGTTGGAAAAGCCCGCCCATGCAGGTGACAGGAAAAATAAAGGACTATGAGAAAAGCAGGATTTCTTCAAACTCTGCAAATGTCACAGTGCCAGGATCAACCCATTCCTGTTGTTAGAAATCCTGGAAAAAAGTATAAACCAACACAAACCAGGCTAAGTGCCCCAAACTTCAATACAATTATCACATTGCATACGGAATTCTGGTCTGCCCTTCAGGTGGCCCCAGGGTATGCATGCATACACACACACACACACACACACACAAACACACACACACACACACACATGTAAATGAGATCCTAATTATACCGTAAGATGACACCTCATAATGGTCCTTGCCCTAACCTGGATGCTGGCCTCCTGAGTACAGATCAGTTCTTCCTCCCCACCTCCCACCTCAATGGTGTCCAGTGTCAGGAGACCTCCAACAATACACACAAGCACAGGGCACAGTTCCAGCCATTAGGACTCTGCTTTACGGGGTAGAGGAAGTGCCCTATTGTGTGTCCCTAGATCAACAACTTTACTGATCTGATGATCACTACTCAAGAGACAGCCTTGACACTCAGGAATGGATATCTTCAGCATCCCTTCCGGCTGGAGGCCAGCAGCCTGCTTCCTTCTTCCTGTGCCCAGCCTAGGTCCAGGCTCAAGGACTGTGTAACAG
>JADRCH010000044.1:4716005-4736143 GCA_019843965.1 Rhynchomys soricoides | reverse complement strand
AGACAACACTGAGGGGAAGCACTGAGGGAGAGCACTGAGGGAGAGCATTGAAGTCAGGAAACCAGCCCTAGTTCACAGCAACCCAACCCTGCTCAACGGGAGGAGCTACCATTTATGTGCCTGGTTTGCCCCTGCACTTCTCCACAATCACACTCTTAACTTTAGGGGCAGAACATGGAGCCTCAGTGAGGACACAGAGCTGTTGGGCTACTCAGGCAGAAAGACTGGAGTCACCAAGAGTTCAAGGGAAAAGCAGAAAGCAGAGCCTGCCTTCCCAGGGGCTCAGGGAGCTCAATAGAGACCTCAGCAGAAAGAAAATGAACAAAGCTGTTTGTAACAGTGCAAGAGAACATTTCTGGCCTGGGAATACAAAGCCAGAATTTTAAATTTTTATTTATTACTTGACAGATGATAATTAGCTCTCTGCACTCAACACTTTTATCAAGGGAGCACTTTTACAAAACAAATAATAAATATTGTGAGACAGGAAATCATGACTGGGAAGTAAAGCTATATTGCAACCCTAGGGAACACCAGGCCCAAAATAGCACTGCTAGGCAGATGAGCTGTGGCCACAGCTCTTCGCCCACTCACGGCCAGTTCTGGCTCCAAAGAGCTCGGCTACACTATACACTTCGTCAATACAACAGCCTCAAGGAAGAATGGTTCACCCATGTGATGGCTGAAGATGGCTGTAACAGAGCAGTAATTGTTACCAAAGATACTGACGATTCTAAGAGCATGGGAGAACACATCTGAATAACCACACAGATTTCAAACAGAAAAAGCAACGGATTCTTCAAGACTGGAGATGCTTTATTAGTGTTATTATTAAGATACTTTACTTTTATGTGGCTTTGTCTTCTGTATGGGCAAAATGTAGACGGAATGAGAAAGAGGAAGGAGAACAGAGAGATCTATATCTGGTGAAACCAATACTATCTTATGTTCAAAAACCAAGAAGTAGAGGGCAGGCCTCACAATATCAGCCCCTTCCCTATGTTCCTAGCCACAGCCGTGGTAATGGCTGTATGCTTTTAGGGGCAATTGTCTCTCTTCCCTTCTCGGGAACTTCTCTGGGTGGGGGAGGGTGATGACTAGGACAGATGACAGCCTTGTGTGTTCCCACCGGATGCAGTGCCCCTTGGACTCTTGCTTTATTCAGATGGAGAAATGGCTGTGACAAGAAAGAGATTCATCTGGGTCACCCTGGAAGTCACCAGGCTTGCTGGAAGCCAACATGCCTGGAGACAAAGCTCAGAGGAGTGGCTCTGGTGTGTGTGTGTGTGTGTGTGTGTGTATGTGTGTGTGTGTGTGTATGGGGGGGGACACAGAGAAAGAGAGACAGACAGAGACACAGACACAGAGAGACAGAGACAAAAACATAGATGGACAATCAGGGGCAATACTTCTGCCCTCAAGTCAACTACAGTGTCACAACTAGTGACACTTCGGCAGATGCAAATCAGAATGATATGACCACAAACCAGAAATGCAAAGGAAAACCTAAGCAGACCCTCCTCTGTTGCTAGACTGGATAAGGCACACCAGGAGCCCAGTTACCTAACCCACCTGGCTAGGAGTCCTGTCCTTCTGATGGGATTTCCCTGGGGACCCCAGTGATTTCAGACAAGCAGAGCAGCCAAGAAACACCAAACCAAAGCAGTTGCTACAGCTGTTTTCTGTGCTCCAAAAAGCCAACCCAACACACATCTGTGCTCAGACACAGAAGGCAGAATCTATCTGCAGAGCTACATTCCCTGCATACTCCATCCAGAGAGCACACAGCCACCCCTCTTGAGCAGCCCTGCAGGTAAGGGCCTTTGAGAAAAGAATGACAAGGAAAGATAAAGCAGGGAACATTCAGGGAGGCAGTGG
Source organism: Rhynchomys soricoides (assembly GCA_019843965.1). Lineage (NCBI taxonomy): Eukaryota > Metazoa > Chordata > Mammalia > Rodentia > Muridae > Rhynchomys > Rhynchomys soricoides. The sequence goes on along the minus strand of JADRCH010000044.1, from coordinate 4,734,265 downwards.
GAGCTTGGACACCTCTACCCAGCCTCACTCGCTGCCACCATCCTCAACATTGGAGTGCTGCACAGCCCCCTATGCAGTCAGAGGCAAGGAGGCTCCAATGGTAATTCAAAGTCTAGCAACAGAGGAGAGACCTTATGCCTTGTCCCCTCTGCCGATCCTCCAGTCTTGGGCACTGGAAGAACCTACCCTTTCCTTCCGTCTCACTTACTATGCCATTCTGGAAAAGAGATCCTCTTTGTCTGAATGGAACTAAAACCCTTCCCCGTGTGCACAGTAGCCGATGCTAGGACGGGAGCAAAGCACACTGTACTGAAAAGGAAAAGTCTTGGACCCTTGTTACCAGCTGACCTGATTCTCCCCAAACAGTATTTCACAACAACCTCCCCACTTCCTTGAGCAGAAGGGCACAGCGCCCCTGGAGCCTGGTGGACTCACTTGGTCAGAGGCTCTGGCTGAAGGAAACGGCCACCCTCACACAAGTGGTCTTTGCCCACAGAGGACAGAAAGAAGCTCCTTTCCCCAAATGGAAACTGACAGCAATTCCAGGCATAAAAGCAAGAGAAATCCCTCCCATGCCCTCTGCTCCAGCCCAACCACCACATGCTATCCGCAGCGCTTCTGAACCAAAGATCAAACTGTCTCGGCGATGATTCAAAAGCAAAATAAAGCCGACAGGAAGCAACACGCTGATTGCGAGTAGCTGGCATTCTTCAGACAGCATCGAATGTCATCAACAACTGACACTGAGCTGTGACTGTTGCCACCCACTAGGGGCCTTTTCGCATGGGAAAAGGCCAGTAATGTGGGGCGCAGTTCAGAGGGAAAAGACTGCAGGAACAGTGCGCTAGGACCCAGAATTCCTTCCAAGAAAATTGGCCCCTGCCCAGTGAGTTAATGGCTTGATGTGTAACGGTCACTTCAGAAAACCACTGTAAGGAAGTAGACTCACACATCACTCACAAGATTTAAAAAAAAAAAAACTGGGAAAGACGAAATCTCCAAGTTTTTTTTTAAAAAAACAAAACAAACAAACAAAAAAAAAAACAGGAAGTCCTCTCCAGATCACTCCAGTTCCACTTCACTCCCTGCCCCCAGCGTTGCTGCCTAAGTCCCAACCAGCCTAGTGCAGCCTGAATGCCAGGCCTGCCGGCTACAGCTCCCACGGCCAGTTCTCAATGAAAGGAGGGGGAGGTGCTGGTGGCTCCATCACCACGCCTGCAGTGCGCAGCCACACACACACACACACACACACACACACACACACACACACGGAGTCGCGCGCGTGCACGACCTGGAAGCCTGCAGCACCGCGCCGCCGAAAGGGTGAAGGGGCGCCAGGAAAGAAGTTCCTGCGCACAACTGTGAAGGGGACACCGGGAGACTGACATCAGTAAACCCGATCCCTGAAGTGGGAGCACGCAGACGGATCCGCGCGTGCTCGAGCATGTAAACTCAGGCGCCCGAGATCCGGAGCGGGGCTGCGCACACGGACACAAGCAGCCAAACCACGCGCGCTCACGCACACAAACAGACTCCCCCTGATGCAGGTCCCGCCTCCCCCGCAATGCCACGGAGAACCGGGCAGTCTGGACGGGGAAACACGGGGAGCCCGTCCAGCCTTGCTGGATACCAGGAGCAGGGTTCTGGGGAGTTGCCCACGCCACCGAGGTCCTCACCAATCTTGATCCTCACGCTCTGGAAGACCCGCAGTCCCTCTTCCTCCACCGCCATGCTGCTTGTCGACCTCGCCAACACGCGAGGACCCGGCAGCGCGGCCGCAGAAGGGGGACAAGACAAGGGAAGAAGTCCGCAGACGGAGCCGAGCGGCGGATGCCCCCGGAGCCCCGCGCGCTGCGGTCCGCGCTCTGCCCGGGTGCACCGCCTCGCGCCCTTCCATTGGCAGAGCTCGGGGCGGGGCTGTGGGCGCCTTCCTCCGCCAGAGCCCCGGTCTTCATTGGTTAAGGCTCTGCATGGGGCGGGGTAGTACGACTCCACCTACTGTCAAACACTGCATCCCATTGGTCGAGTCCGTAAGGGGGCGGAGTCGGACTCTAAGGCGGGCTCCGAAGGGACTTGCCTTACAGTGTCCCTGAAGTGGTCCCTGTTCAAGAGCCCCTCTGGTCTGGTCTCTCTGGACCCGGGACAAAGAGAGGTCCTGAGTATCGATCTGTGTTTTAACTGCCAGTTCCCGTGAGACCGACTCGCACTTAAAATTTAAAAAGCTATATTCCAGCAAAAAGATTTCCTCTGGCGCCAGCTTCAGCGACTGAGAAAAGTGACACCTGCGGATCACTCAGGAGAAATCAGAAGGTGATGCACGGTCAAAGTGAGGTCCAAGTGGACCCTGTGCCAGCAGACAGTCCCTGCTTACCCTGTGGTGTGCTTGGGCAGCCTCTACGTGGCAGCCCTTGAATTTAGCATTCCAGGGCCTTCAAACCTGGTACTTACTGGCAGTTTGATTGGTATGCAACTTTGGAATTGTTGGGTCTCTGCAGCGATACCGTGAGGTCTTCAATACGTTTTCCTGTGACTGGCATAACTCCCAGCTTTCCTAAAGGGGCAAGAGCTCTAGGCTCCTCAATTCCCCTATAGTAGTCACAGAAGTGTCTCCCAGAGCCCCAGGTGGGTGGGGAGTGCTGGTAGAGATAGCCTCAGCAGTGGGCTTGGAGGAGGCCCTTCCTTCCTTCGGCAGTGAAAGCCGGATAGGAGACCTGTGGAAAGAATACACCACCTTCGGGAGGTCTGAAAACCGAAATGGCTTCAGCTGTGGTGTCAGGAGGCTAGATCATTGATACACCAAGTAGAAGAAAAAGCCCCTTGGTGCTATTTGTATGGTAGCTCTCTACCAGAAACCAGAGAATAGGCCAGCATGCCCAGAAAGATGCTAGAATTCCAGAGAAGCTAAATTGGAACCCTCCAGAAGCTGCTGTGTCATAGCCAGGCTCTGACTGGGAAGAGAGGAAGCCCCTCTAGGTCAACACATCTAAAGCCCTGAATTCCTGGCTCAGGAATTCAGCTCAGTGGTAGAGAACTTGGATAGGAGGCACGCAGCTTAAGGCAGGTATGGAGTGGGGGCAGATGATACAAAATCACCAAAGGACTGCTCTAGCTGGGATGCTGTGCTGAAACAAAGCACCATGGCTAAAAACTACTTGGAAACTAAAAAAACAAACCAATGAATAAAAAGTTGATCCCAGTGCAGGAGGCAGGGGCTGGGAGATCTCTGGGTTCAAGGCCAGCCAGATCTACAGTGTAAGTTTTAAGACAGCCAGAAGTACACAGAAAAACCCTGTAGTAGATCCTCCCCCTCCAAAAAAAAAAAAAAAAAAAAAAGACTTGGGGATGAATTGGCTTATTTTCATCAGAGTTCGTCAAGTCAAGGCAGGAACCTGGATGCAAGAACTGTAGCAGAAGTCACTGAGGAGTGCTGCTTATTACCTTGTCTATTGGCTTGTGCAGCCTTCTTTCTTACCCACTCCAGACCACCTGACCAAGACTGGCACTTCCCCCAGTAAACTGGGTCTTCCCATATCAACCACCAGTGTCCTACAATCAAGAAATGCCCTACAGACTGTTCTACAGGAAATGTAATAGAGCATTTGAGAACTTTTTCAATTGAGTTTCCTCTTCCCAGATAACACTATCGTGTGTCGAATTCACACACATACACACACACAGGCACACATGCACACACAAAAGGGGGGGGGAAGCCAAGAAAAACCTGAATTCCTGACTCTCTGAATCTGCTCAGTGGTCTTATTTCTCTCAATAAAACTGGTGACCTCTATGCCTGAAAACACCTTGAGATCTCTGTGAAATACCACATAGCTGTTTGAACCTACTGGTTCCTTCCCTTTACTAGATCAGCACCACTGCCTGGAGGCCTGAATGAGGGAGACAGGTGACCAGCAGACCTTCCAGGCCATTGAGTATGAGCCTCCAGAGGTGAGGCAAGACAGATCTGAAGGACATGGAGCAAAGTGACTTGTTGAAATTTCATTAACATCAACAGGAGGACCCAGCACCCTAGCAAATGCCCGCATGGTCCTGGGACAGCCTTTTGAAGCTGTTAAAAATCACTCTACCACATTCAGTGAAGTAAAGCTGCCAAGTTGTCACGGCAGACAACAGACAAGAGTGCCACATCCTCAGAGAAGTGGCTAGCTGGGGAAAGCACACTCTGTGAGGTTGGCCTGGTAATGCTCTGTTACAAGTCACAAGGGTAAAGATACACTTGTGAGATGGTCAGGGACAGATATCCATAGAAGGACCAGATGAGCTAGGGCTGGGCTGCTGCAGAGCTAGGTGGTGACAGCAGTGAGGACAGGGGCAGAAATAGAACCAGGAGCTGACAAAGGAAAGCTGGTAACTAACCATCAGCATCAAAGAGGATGCAGTAGCATCATGCCCCTCAGGACAGGAGAGCCAGGAGAGAGACAGACACTCCCAGGAGAAGACTGACTCTGGCTTAATTAATAAAACCAAAGGGAATCAAACAGAGTGAGCAGCTTTCACACCTACAGCCTGCTAACTAAGGGGAAGTTAGTTCTGAATTCTCAGGATGATACCTGGTAGGTGCCTGCTCCACACAGGTGCGTGCTAGAACGCTCAAGGGCATCCCAAGGGCCTGCAGCTGCTCAGCAGAGGGTTTCACTTAGATCTTTCCAGGATGGCTAGGCCTTGTAGTCCCAAGGTCATGATGCTTAGTGCAATGCAGACTTGTAAAGCTAAAAAGTCAACTAAGCCCTGCATAGGACTAGCTCACAGTAGACCAACTGCATACTCAGCGTCATGAAGGCACCATTGTGCAGAAGACGAAGTTTGTGTAGGCAAATTTAATAAAAGTCCAAACACCCATACAAGCCCTCAGCATGTAGGTTAAGAGCTATCCCTGTTGGGAAGGCCAATCAAGGTATCAGAATGGTAGGTGAACGGTAATAACACATCCAAGGACAGAGACCTGTGCTGCCCCTGGAGACACAGTGGGTCAATGTGGTTGGGTAGACATGTTCCTGAGGATCCAGATAGATTTCAAAGGGGAATAGGTCACCACAGACTCAAGTCAATAGCCACTTTGCTGCAGCTCTGGTGCCAGGACAGATCTGCCCAGGCTGCCAGGAGCTGCCCCGCCCATGTTCCTTCTCCCCCTCCTATGAAGGGAATTGTAGCTAGTCTGAAGCCTCCTGGAATAGCTTGTTCCTACACAGTCACAGTCCTTTTCTGCACTCCCTCAGCCTAATTCATGAGTTGACACTGTGGTTAACAAAAGGTTGACATATAGGGAGAGACGCGGGCTTTGCTGAGACATGCTTAGAGCATCCAGAAGCAAGTTAACTGAGCTGTGAAGGCTACTTGCTGAAGCTTCCAGGTGTCCAAAGTCCCCAGGGACATCAGGAAATCCCTCATAAACAAGGATGGACAACGTGCACTTCCCACTCTCCTCTGTGAAGAAAGGCCTGAGGCCAGCAGGTTCATTGTGAAATTGGAGTCACTCCTGTGGCCCATCTTTAGAAGGCTGAAAGTTCTAGGTAGACACAGAAGAGAGCCCTGTAGCTTATCTGCCCATAAGGCAGATAACTCTGCTGTCTGATACATACTACCCTCAAGACTCAGGGAGAGAACATCGGGGTGGTCTATGGGTGTAAAGTCCAAGCTGCAGCTCAGCTGGAGGAGCACAGACTGGGCCTCCAGGTTCTGAAGGGAACAACCATAGGAAAGATGCATGATGCTCAGCAAACAGCCAATCAGTCCAGCTCAGCTCTAAGCCATACGGCCATCACTCAGTCATCACAAGCCGAGGTCTATCATACCCACCAGGGGTGCCAGGCAGGCCCAGCTGCCATCAATCCTGCCCTGAGCAAAGCTGGGGCACAAGCAGCTATGTCACCCGAGAACACTAGGACTTATACCACGTTGGACTGGATCCTGATCTGTTCCTACCAGAACCTGAGGCTTCCATCACTGAGCATCCAGTAGCAGAGCACTCCTGTCTCAGGGTCCTATTCCTGGATCCCACTAAAAACTTGGCATCTTATGTTCATTTTCTTTACCACATGACAGAACTGGGGGAGAAGCTTTGTGCCACATACACATGTCACAAGACTCTCTGGAGAACCCCAGAATGGTCACCCAGGAGAGACCAGGAGTAAGTAGCTTCCAATGCTGCCCTGCTCACTATCTGTCATGCTTAACCAGACACAAGTCTGTCATATACAGGGTAGACCCCCTTCCCCTTGTGAAGCACAGGTGCCTATGTAGAGTATCTTAGGTTTCTCCACCAAAGAACTGTGTGGATCTTGGTGTTGAGTAACACTTACCTCCAAAATTGAAACATTCTTATCTTGCAGGGAAGCCCCTTAAGCAGAAAGGTAAACGATTCAAAACAACTTCAGGAAATCCCTGAAACCCACCAGAATCACTAGGCCCATCCCTGACAGAGTAAGCAATAAAACCTGAGAGTCTTTCTCAGAGGCTCAGAGCCAAGCTGCAAAGACGACTCTTAAGATGAGACCAGCTCTCTGGAAGAAGCAGAAACCAGCAGAGCAGCCCAGAGGAGGTTTAGACCAGACTCATTTGGAAAGGACTCTCTCCAACCTATTGAGCTGCCTGCGGGCTGTGCAGTGTGCTCCAGGTTCCCAGATTTGTGAGCTGTCACCAGAGCTGGGGTAGGCTTTGGTGACGCAGCTGTCTCTGAAACATTTCTGCTCCTATAACCACTTCACTCATACCCCTGGAAGTAATCCCAGTAAAACTCGTAATTCCCCAAGTTGGACTTCAGTGGTATCTGTACTTTGATCTGTTATAGGCTCTCTACCTTCAGTAAATAGGGGTGTGTATGTGTGTGTGTGTGTGTGTGTGTGTTTTGCATCTCCCCAGAAAAGTTTTTCATACAACATTGGCCTCCCCAGTCCACGTCCTAGATACCGAGCTATGGAAATGGCACATAGGAAAATATGAATCTTTAAAGCAGCAAGTCTCAGCCTTCCTCACACTGCAATCCTTTAATCCTCACACAGCAGTTCCTCATGCTGTGGGGACCCCAACCATAAAATTATTTTTATTGATACTTCATAACTGTAATTTTGCTATTCTTATGAATCACAATGTAAATATCTGATATGCAGGATATCTGACATGCGATCCTGTGAAAAGGTTGTTCAAGACCCACAGATTGAGAACTGCTGTTTAAAGGAATAAGAGGTGAAATTTTAGAGCCTTTTTGTTTTGTTTTGTTTTTTCAGATAGGGCTTCTTTTTGTAACCCTGGCTGTCCTGTAACTCTCTGTGTAAACAGAGCTGACCTTGAACTCACGGAGATCCTCCTACCTCTGCTTCCTGAATGCTGGGATGAAAAGCATGAGTCACCACTGCCTGGCCCTGTGATCCCTTTTTACGACTACTTTTTGTTCTCTGATAGAATATTCTTCTGCTCTCCTCAAAAAATATTTCTTGGTCCCTCAGCAGCCTGAAGAAAGATACCCAGGCACCTGCCTCAGGCACCACTGTGACAGACAAATGTATGATGATGGAGAGACGGGAGAGAGACCAAAGCCCAGGGGTTCATACTCAGTGGGGAAGGGTGGAACTGGAGACTTGTCAGCAGTGAGGAACAGGCAGTCAGAGGAGGCCATGGTGAGGTCCTGGGTCCCGTCAGCCCCAGGGCTGACACCCAGGGTCATGTCTGGGTCTGTGGTCCTGCAACAGCTGGGGTCTATGTCGAAGTCTGTAGCCCAAGTCACCACCAAAGGCAAATCGGGTGTCCCTGGTCTGGGCTGCCACCGGAGACCATGTGGATATCTGAGTGCTGTGTTGCCGAGGGGGCACATGCTGATCTGAGTGGCCTGCAGACCAGTGGGGACAGTATAGATAGTGTAGCAGAAGCCAGAAGCCTTGAACCAGACCAATGACTCATTGCAATGAGCACTTGTAAGATGTGTAGACAAAGGGGGTACTGTGTGACACACTGCTACACACTACAGCTTCCGCGACAAAATTTTATTAAATTCTGTCTTCTTTTATTTTCTTTGTGTTGGGGGGGGGGGTTTGCAAGGGCAGAGAGCAAATGTAAAGGGACAGAGAGACGAATGGGATTAGGGTACATGATGTGAAAATCACGAAGAATCAATAAAAAGCTTAAAAAGAATTCTTGAGACACGAAGCCGTTAGTAGCATCTTAGATCACTTGTTATTCATATCTAATCAATCTACTTTCAAAGCATTTGGGACAACATGAAATAAACAACCAACATATGAGAGAGCAATTTTTAAAGGCTACAGAAAGAAGGCTCAAAGGAAGAAATTGCAATGTCGGCTCATGGGGAAGGGGGGGGGGCACTGAGCAGAGAGGTCAGCTCTGTGCCTCCTGAGAGCTAAGTTCAGAAGAGAAATGCAGAGAGGTAAAGTACCCTACGTGGGCTGGGTGTCTAGTGAGAGCACAGAGGTAAACTTTGCAGGAAGGCAGAAAATGTATTCAAAAGGTCAGTCAACAGGCTAGGGGGTATGCTCTCAATCTCAAATGGCACTGAAGCGTTGGAACACAGTTGCCCTAGAGTTGTACACTCTAGGGCAAGTCTGAGTTTCTTGCAGCGTTCCATAAAAAGCTAGAAAGAACATGAGAACTCCGCTTCTAGTGGTCTCGTGGGTCACAGGAGAGATGCTGCTGAAACTGTAGAGGGTGAACAGCCTCTAGGTTGTCGGGAAGCACAGCAAGAAGTGACTGGGATAGTCTACACCACAGTTCTTCTTGGCACCCATGCTCTCTACCACTAGTCGGGAGGAGGCTATGTGGGTTTGTGAAGGTGTCGCTTTCTGATCTCCCCATCATAGGCAGGCCAGGGACTCTACCGGGAAGGGTAAATGGAAGTGTTGGGGCCCCTCTCCTACTTTGGACATCCAGAGTCCCTGTGCATTCCCCAGTTTTCTCTTGCTGGGGCCTCAAACCTCACATTGACACACAGGGTGAAGACAGAGTAGCCTGGATCTCTTGTGGCCGTCCTTGATGACTGAATGTCCTTCCCTGCTCCAAGAGTAGCTGCAGCTGTGCATGCCTCTGCATGTGAGAATGAGCTTCAGCTGTGCAGAGCATTAAAATGCAGCAGGGCAGTGGTGGCACACGCCTTTAATCCCAGCACTTGGGAGGCAGAGGCAGGCATATTTCTGAGTTCGAGGCCAGACTAGACTACAGAGTGAGTTCCAGGACAGCCAGGGCTATACAGAGAAACTCTGTTTCAAAAAATCAAAAAAAAAAAAAGCAGACATTATCTGTGAAGCAGGCCCTGCCTACCTGAGACAAGCCTTGACCAGTTACACAAGCCCACATCTTTACCTTGAGCAGATAGGAATAGAACAGGTGTTTAAGGACACCCCTGTAGGATAGTGTGCCTCGTCTCTCTGGTGACCATAAAAACAGTCTCTCAAGGGTGACCATATGGCTTTCATCTTAATGAAATTAGCTTGATATTTTTACCCTAATTAGCCAAATAGCTTTTGAAATTGCTGAAAAGAGCAGCTGACTAGACTTTATGTCTCACCTCCTTAACAACGGCCCGGGAAGTTTGTGTTTTTATCCCATCTAAAATCTCCATGAAATTACCCAAAGGGGTTTAAAATGCTTGATAGCGCTCATGACAGGAACTGCCGGTGAGAATCCCACGTGGGCTTAAAGTGGCACAACTCTTGAGCTGTCAGGAGTCCTGCATGGACAGACAGGTGTTTCCTGTCCCGGGTGCCCGAGGAGATACAAAGAATAAATGCAAGGAACATCTAAAACTATCGCTGAATGCTCTCGAAATCAGGGGGAAAAATTATCAATGGCTGGTAAAGGACCCAGCTGCACATCAAAAACCGCTTAATTGGCAAGAATACACGTGTATGTCCACCATGTCAGCACAAGGGTTTCTGTTTCTTCTGGTTCTTTGAAGGTTCTATATGTGTTTATATGCACTTGGCTCTGTTTAGAAACTGTTCATTTAACAAATCTCTCCTAAATACTTGGCTGTCTCTAGGACCTGCCAGCCTATGAGACAACAGACACACCTAGCCAGGCCCAGCCCCAGAGCTCCCTCTCCTGTGGTTCCTGGATTCTAGTGAGCTGTCTCTCTTCAGAGAGACAGAGACCTGTAGAAAGAGACTAGAGACAAAGATCTCCTGTGCATAGCTACAGTGGCCACCCCATGGAAGAAGCTAAACCTCTGTTCTTATGGAAAATAGCCTTGGGGACACTGAGGACACTAGCCATACCATGCTCAGGCCTGGCATATCCCTTCCCCTCCCTCAAACTGGGCCACCCTGCTACTTAACAGTGAGTTGAGGCTGGACTGGCTAAGGCACTCACGCCTCACAAACTTCACTCTCTGGGACCAAGCAGTGAAGAATGTGAAGCCCCCAGTGGAGGCAGCTATGAGGCCTCTGGAGCAGACGCAGCAAGGGCATTGATAAATTCTGCTTCCCCCTCAAAGTCAGAGCCCTGGGCTAGTAAAAGTGATGAAAAGTTGCTGTCTGTGCAAACCTCTCCAATTTCCTTGTCTTCCAGTTTGAGGTGAGCATTCCCCTTCTCCCCAGATGATCCCCAAATCTCTGTTAGACAGAGCTCAGGCTTCAAGGCAGGCTCTAGACCATCGTGTGAGTACCTGGGCCCGTACTGGATATTTTCCTTGAGAGCAAAGAGTGGCTTCTCATGCCCTGATGCTGCCATGTGCTGAGAGCTGGAGGGTTTATAGGCCTCACAGCAGGCCACAGGGAGAGGTGAGTACTTTTCACGGTTCCATGTCCCCAGAGCAGTGCTATCCTGTCAAACTAAGCCTCCTCCCATGGACAGCAAAGGTCCTGAGTGATCCCAGCACCCCCTGCTCTGCTGCTTTATGCTAGAAGACAGCTGAGACCTCATTCCCTCATACCACAAGGATCTCCATGATCTGTCCCTCCATCTACAGGGAGAAATTATTTTTTAAAAAGATGTTAGACACACAAAATGGGAATGCAAAACCGGAAACAACCTTTGACCTCTCCTTCAGTAGGCATGTGCCAAGCAGTCAGCAGGAGGCACACAAGGGATACCACTGGCCCCATCAAGGTTCAAGGCTTAGGGTAACTCTGAGAAAGTGCAAGAAATTCATCTGGGCGTAGTCTCCAGAGCAGCCACTGTGTGTGCTCTGCCTGCACGACATTCTCCAGTGACAAAGCCATCAAGATGCAGGCCCAGATGGTCTCACAGCTAGTGAAAGAGGAAGCTGTGGCTGACAAAAAATAGAAGAGACCCTTGATGTCTGGAGATGCCCTGCATTTTGACAGGAATCCACATCCATGGGAGAACTGCCTTAGTCTACATGTTCACATGTGCATGCTCACATACCCAGCACAGAAAAGCTTATGCTCACTCATCACCACACATATGCTTATACATGCTTATACACCGGTTCACATAGCACATATACACTTGAACAGGCTAATACCACATGGTCATATACTCAGTATATATATGTGGAACTTACCTGCCACATACTCAGTACACACATGCTTATGTGAATATACTCAGCACACATATGCTAACATATGTTCACACACACACTCAGTACCTACACAAATACATGTTCATATACTGCGCGCACACACACACACACACACCCATAACACACATACAAGTGTGGCGAGGCAACCTCAGTAGGTCATTGGCCATTGCAATACTGGAGACAATTCTAATACTGTGGTTTTGCAAGATGTTACCACCGGAAGACACTGGGGGACAGTCCACGGGACCTGAGTTCTATAACTGAATGGGAATCTACATTTTTTCACAGACTGAATGCTGAGAGCCAAGGATGACATGGAGGCAGTTGTCACCTCACTAAGAAGGGATTCTTACTGCAGCTCCAGAAACCAAGCTCTCTCAGTAATAACCCAAACCTCCTCTGCACAGGAAGGGTGTGACCCGTGTTTACTCACCTAGCAGGGTACAGCCCTCTGTAGAACCAACCCTTGATGTCTCAGGAGGAAAGCGGAGGTCAGAGAAACTCAAGGTCTGTGAGTGTCATGCTACCCTGGTGGTTTGACTGCAAGGGACTCACCATGGGTGGGATCCATAGACAGAGATACAGCTAGAGGATCCAGGGCCAGAGCTCTGCTGGCATAGAACTGCCTGGGCCCCCACTGCTGCGCTGTCTCTGTCTGTGTGTGTGCATGTGTGTCTGCCTGTCTCTCTGTCTCTTTTTGTGTCTCTGTCTCTATGCGTATGTCTCTGTGTCTGTCTATCTCTCTGTCTGTCTCTGTCTCTCTATCTCTGCCTCTTTGTGTGTGTCTCTGTGTCTGTCTCTCTGTCTATCTCTGTCTCCATCTCCCTCCCCCTTACCATCCCCCTCCCCCTCGACATCTCTATCTCTATCTATCACTATCTCCCAAGACTTTCTGATCTTGGGGTGTTGTGAAGCCATAGGCTTTAGCACTAAGTCACAGTCTTCTCGGTGAGACTTTGCTCCACAGAGGTGAGTACACCAGTCTCCTAACCCAGGGATGAAAGGAGCCAGTTGTTTCCATTCCAGAATGATTCAAAATGCTCAAGGACCACAAGGCAGATGATATAGTGAAGCCACAGCCCAAGGCACTCAGACGTTGAACTGAGTAGCTCTGACAAACTAAAGTTTGCCTATCCTAACTTCATTAGGGAAATATGCTTTGTTTAATTTTAAAAATATACTTTATTTTTTAATGTTTTGAGTGTTCTGCCTACATGTTATGTGCACTATTTGCTTGCAATTCTCAAAGAGGCCAGAAGAGGGTATTGGATCCCCTAGAACTGGAGTTACAAATAGCTACAGCTGCCACTTAGGTACTGAGAATCGAACCCAGGTACACTGGACAAACAACAGCCAAGTGCTCTTAACTGCTGAGCCATCTCTCTAGATCATGGTTTGTTTAATTTTAAAACAGTGATTTCAAGACTTGATTGTGAACCCCTCCTTGTTGAAGGTTCATGCTCACAAGAGAGTTAAGTTGTTGGGGATTCTGTGAGCAGATGGTTAAATGGAGCCATGATTTTAAAGTTGATGGGGCTGGAGAGATGGCTTAGCAGGATGGAGAGCACTGTCTGCTCTCCCAGATGGGCCTGAGTTCAATTCTTAGCAACTGCTTGGTGACTCACAACCATCTATAGTGTGATCTAGAACTGATGCCCTCTTCTGGCATGCAGGTGTACATGCAGATAGGGTACTCATGTACATAAAATAAATAAATATCTCTCTCTCTCTTTTTTAATTGAATTGCATTCTCTTGAGAGGTCTGAGGATTACACACCTGTGTTTCTGAGGCTACGGATGTCAACTGTGGTAGAACACCACATGTAGGCTCATTCCAGTGTGCCATGCTCCACCCTCTTCTCTTGAGCCTATCCTCATCCACTTAGATTCGAACACAGGAGGAGTGGGAGATCCCTCTAGTGGGGCACAGCGATACCCCCAAGACACAGCCTCTGCCTCTTAGGACCTCTTAGGAGGTAGGAGTCTTAGAATGCAGCCTGGGGTTTAGAGGAGGCAGATCTTTTGTACTCTGTCCTAAGACAAAATGCATGCAGATTAGACATGTGGGCTCCTACAGGCTCCTACGGGCTCCTTCGGGCTCCCGCCAAGGGCGCCTGCCGGCTCCCTTGGACTCCTGCAGACTCTCGTGGGCACCCGTGGATTCCTGTGGACTCCCGTGGATTCTCGTGGACTCCCGTGGGCGCCAGGGGCTCCCTCAGGTTCCTGCGGAAGGCCAGGATAAAAGGCTTGGGTGCTGTTTTGCTGGCCGGGAGAAGAAGGCAGGGCAAGTCTTCCTTTGGGGCCTGATCTGAGGGGTGGCTTCATGCTTAAGCCTCAAGCTCCTTTTGTTTGTCCCTTTCAAATACACCAGAGAAATTTCTGGAAGGAGAGTGTCCTGAGAGAGTGTATAGGAGGAGGAGGAGAGGGGAGGAGGGGGAGGAGAGAGAAGGAGGGGGGGAGGGGAGAGGAGGGGGAAGGAGGGGGGAGGAGGTCCTTCTTAGAAGGTTGTCCCAGCCACCTCCTCATGGGGAAGCACGTCTGCTGGCTAGAGTCCTCTAGGTTCATGCAAAATGTGTCTGCTCTCCCTGAGGAGCTGCGTTCATTTCCTGCCATGCTTTGATGAATGAGCAGCGAGTGTCCCTCCAGACTGAGACTTCTAGAGTCTTAACACTTGCTGTCCCTTGTCACTTGAGGAAATTTTACACAACCCCAGGTGTTGTAGATATATAAAACAAATATACAAAGCAAACATAAGGACAATGAATCATAAATAATTTTATCTGAAAATAGCTTTTTCGTATACGTGTTACCATTAATCAAAGATAAAGGGCAAATTTGCATGCTAATGAGATGCATGTGCTTCTTTATTTTTACATAAAGAATTAAACCTTGACTGAATATTTGATCCAGTAGGATGCAGAGCACCTGTAGTGTCTTTCAGAGTTGATAAATATTTTGATTCTAGAATCAGCAGTGCTGAGGGAATTACTTTGCATAAATATATAATACAAAATGGCAAAAATATGTTTAGAACCATTTCAGAAATTGTTAAAAAGTTTGTTCTAATCCCAGACCAACATTCATTGCATAATTTTTTGATGGATTTCTGGTCATCAGTTTGAATGGAAGATTGTAAAGATTTACTTTTGTTTTTAACTCTAGGTGTGGACCTATGTGGGGGTATGTGCATGTTCTGCATTGGTGCCCACAGGATGTGAGTCGCTCTGTGGGTGCTGTAAGAGCTGAATTAGGGTCCTCTGCATGAGCAGCACACACCCTCAACTCTGATCTATTTCTCTAGCCCCACAAACCTTTTGTTGTTTGAGACGGTTTCACTATATAATCCTGGTTGACTTGGAACTCAATATGTGTACCAGGCTGGCATTAAAGTCATAGAGATCCCCCTGCCTCTGCCTTCATAGACTAGGTTTAAAGGCATGAGCCACCACAGTAATTTTTTTCTTATTTATTTCGTGTGTGTGTGTGTGTGTGTGTGTGTGTGTGCGCGCGCGCGCGCTCAAGGAAGCCAGAAGAGGGGCTGGAGAGATGGCTCAGTGGTTAAGAGCACTGGCTGCTCTTCCAGAGGTCCTGCGTTCAATTCCCAGCAACCACATGGTGGCTCACAACCATCTGTAATAGGATCTGATTCCTTCTTGTAGTGTGTCTGAAGACAGCTACAGTGTCCTCGTATACATAAAATAAGTAAGTCTTTTTTGAAAGAAAGAGAGAGAGAGAGAGAGAGAGAGAGAGAGAGAGAGAAAGCCAGAAGAGGTGAATGTCTGCTCTCCTGAAATTGGACTTACAGTCGTTAGCTACCCTACGGGTGCTAAGAATCGAACCTGGGTCCTCTGGAAGAGTAGCAAGTGCTCCTAACCACTGAGTCATCTCTCCAGCCTAAGCAAACAGCAACTTTTAAAATCAGACATTCTAATAGAACAAAATCCAACATTGTACTAATCTGATGTGTTGAAGCGTGGCAGAGGGTAAATACCAAGCCTGTTCTCCATAACTAGACCATCATTTTCCTAGAAGAGCAAGAAGCTTTGTACACACAGCGAGAACACAGCAATGGTCTAGCTTCTGATCTGGTGTGTTTCGAGCATGGTTTACGGGCGTTGCATGGCGTCATAGGAAGTGTGGTGCACCGTGCTGTGCATTCAGACTCAGGGCTGCAGTTACATCATGAGCAACAGTAGCTAGCAGAACACACCTCACATCTGTTACTTATCTGACTCTGAATTGATTTTTTTGTTGCTATATGTTTAGAAACTTTTTACCACAACTCTTCTCTCAGCACACTGAGTTACAGGTAGTGATCCAAAGTTTGGGAGGCTGAGCCCCAGACCACACAACAAAGGCACCAAAAGTCGACAGAATCCTAGGACCTACTGATGGATGGCTACCTACCTCCTCCCGCTCCTCACATTTTACGGAATGGCAGTTATGTTTAGCCTGATTCCATCTTATAGTTCTCCATGAATCTGCCTGGGCTGGATAAGGGTTGACCAACAGTGATCCCTTCCTCCTGGAAAAAGACCACATGTGCCTACAGCTCTGATTTGCTTGCAGCCCAGTCCCACGGTACTTCCCTGTCTTTCTTGCCCAAGCTGTCTACAGAGTTGAGTTGGCCCAAAGTAAGCTGTATGCTGTGAACAGCCTTACCTGCATCAAGATGCTTTGGATTGGTTGGTCGGTTACAAATTTGTTGTCATGGAGAGTTGGAAAGTTGCAGATCTAGAGCCAGAATTATTTGGGGCTATCATAAGTTCCCTTTATAATAGCTCTTTAGTGTCCCCCTTCCCCATGCCTGACACCCTTTCAACTATCAAGTTAAAGCTTCAGAATGTACTAATTTAGCAGAACACTATCCTCCACTAGCCAGAAGGTTAAACCTGTCACCAGACAGCGTCTGAGGTCCTGCTTTACTGTCAATCACCTACTGGTGTTCCCACTAATGTGTCTATCAAAGCCTTGATTCATAACTGTCTTTTATTCTACACCCATTAAAAACTTTGCATAGCTACTGCCCCAGTGCAACATATCATTTGGAGTAAACTGCATCAATTTTCCCGCATTGCGGTTACTCAGATTTGGCTCAGAATAAACTGCTCTTATTTCCTTTGGAGCAAGAGCTGCGCTTTGTGTCTACAAGATGAGCAACCCAAGCCAACCAGTAGGATGGAAAGTCAACCAGAGAGGAGGACCTAAGGAAAGAATAGACCTTGAGCTAAATGCCATGTTCAAGTGTTGACAGAGGCAGGCGGCTTCAAGGATCGACTGGGGTTCCATGACTTTTGCTAGGTTCAGACTCACATCATACGGGGTGCAGGATATAAATGCTTTGCAGGCAGCATAAATCCTCTGCGAAGACCCTGGACTGTCCCCCACGCGTATAGATGGATGGTGTCTGAACAGTTGCTGCTCTTCCAACCTCCTTCCCTTTGCCATCTTCTTACTAGTCCAAGCCTACGTGGCTCTTTGGTATTCCTTAAGCAGAGTAGATTCTCTCTGGCCCAAGGACCTTGTGATTCATGGCTGTCCATGACAGGTAACTGTACATCAATCTCCCTTGTCCTGTTGAAACTTGGCTACCATGATCCCTGTCGAAGAGGTTTGATTGGCTACCAACACCAAGCTGGCCATGTTACTCCTTCACTCTCTAATGTGTTTTACTGCCCGACCTGTTTTGTATTAATTTGGTTACTTTGTGTGTGTCTCTCCAAGCTTAGGAGGTAAATATAGTTATCTCCAAGTCATATGATGCTCTGTCATAGAAAACACTTATCTCATTCAGACTATTGAGTCCCTAGTGTTTTGTTTTAATTTTTTTCTCAAATAAGAGAGTCTGCATCTAGCCAACATTCAGAATGATAGTGATGGCAGGCCAAGAATTAACACCAAATGATTGCCACAGGAGCTAGTCAGGCATCTTACACTCTGCCCATCTCTGGGTGTGGCTGTGGCAGTTCTTCAGTGTCAGAAGGGACATCCTGCCTCCACTGGTACACTCTGTTTGCTCTGAATGTCAGACATCAAACCTTTCATTTGCTTGTCCTTTAACCTCAAGTGCTGTGGTGTTCTGACCATGGAGAACCCACTTCTGAAGACAGAATGGGATAAAATCTAGGAATGTTAGTCCTGGCCCGCATGGTGACCAGAGCTGAGTGTGCCCTGCAGCATCCGATGCTCCTTCAGCCCAAGCTCCTGGCTCCCTGTTGCCCCAGGTGCTGGCCTGCTCAAGGCTCTGGAGAGGCGGTTCCATGACATCCGGGCAGGCTGTCCACATGTGTTTGCGGCTTTCTTCAGAGCTCACCATGCCACCGCTCCTTAAAAGAAGAAAGAATTTAATCCTCGACTTGATGGCTCACCATCACTTGGGAGGCTGAGGGAGGAGGATGCTCCTTGCTTGAGGCCATGTAGGTTGCATGTTGAATTTCAAGCACACCTGGACTAGAGAACAGGGCCCTGTTTCAAGAACAAGAGTGAGACAGAGACACACAGAAAGAATATATCACTGGTCACACATATTACATACATACAAGCATACATACATACACACACACACACACATACATATACACACACATACACACACATACATACACACACACATACACACATACATGCACACACATACATACGCACACATGCACACACATACATACACGCACATACACACACACATACACACACATACATACACGCACATACACACACATACATACACACACATACACACACATACATACACACA
>JADRCH010000044.1:4698448-4715995 GCA_019843965.1 Rhynchomys soricoides | reverse complement strand
ACACACACACACACACACACACACATTACATTGTTACCTTGCATGCATCTCTGCTGGAAGAAAGCGTGTCGGAGGCTTCATGTGGCCAGTCTTGCACTCTTCCTATACAGTACAGAGCATCTTTAACGATGCCTGGCTTAAGGATGTCATCCAGCACTGCCACCCACTCTTCCCCCTCCCTTCCCAAAAGCCAAGCGCTTGGTCCCAGTGCTGCTAGCCAGAGCCTGCTGTTCTTTTTAATTACACACTGCAGCACTCCAGTGAGTTGGAGCTGATTGCTGCCGACAGGCCATCTGGCCTCCTGTCCTTGTGGAGGATCACACCTTGGTAGCTGCATCCACCCCTGAGTGCATTCTAGCGTTTTATCAGCAGATCGCCTGCAGGGAAAGAGGACAAAGCCCTTTGGCTCATACAGAGCAGGGATCTTCCAGGCCCTCTGCCCACTGATTAGGATTCTTGCCTTGGCCTGGCGGAGGAGTGTCTGGTAGAGGCCGCAATGAGGATGGCATAGGTAGAGGATGTTCAGGGTACAGGGCAGGTGCAGGGTTGGACAGAGGCTGGGCACAGGGTACTGCAGTCATCCCTCTCAGATGGACCTGGGCCTGGCTCCTTAGCTCTCACCTATCTCCCACTGTGCTACCATCACCCAATCACACAGATGACTGGGCTGCTCGGCAGGGATGTTGCTCAATTGTCAAGTTCCAAGAGATACTTGTGGGTGGTTCTAGGATGGACTGATCAGGAGCCAGACATTGAGAGGGTTAGTGAGATGAAGACTGTCAGTTATAAAACAGGAGCAGTTCTGGGTCTGCAAGGACAGCTAGAACCACACCTGGAGCCTGTGAGGTCACCTGGAACCACAACTGGAGCCTGCAAAGTCACTGGAACCACATCTGGAGCCTGCAAAGTCACCTGAAACACACCTGGAGCCTGTGAGGTCACCTGGAACACACCTGGAGCCTGTGAGGTCACCTGGAACCACACCTGGAGCCTGTGAGGTCACCTGGAACCACACCTGGAACTTGTGAGGTCACCTGGAACCATACCCACCTGAAGCCTGAAGTCTTCAACTCTGTAGATGATGGGCTGTAACCCATAAGCCCCTGAAGAAAGAAATCAAAGAAAACCTCAGAAGATGGAAAGATCTCATAATAAAAATGGCCACTTACCAAAAGCAATCTACAGATTCAATGCAATCACCATCAAAACTCCAACACAATTCTTCACAGACATGGAAAGAGAAATTCTCAACTTCATACAGAAAAACAAAAAACCTAGGATAGCCAAAACAATTCTTAACAATAAAAGAACTTCTGAGGGAATCACCATCCCTGACCTCAAGCTGTACTACAGAATAATCGTGATAAAAACTGCATGGTATTGGTACAGACAGGGACAGGTTAATTGATGAAATAGAATTGAAGACCCAGAAACAAATCCACATACCTATGGACACTTGATCTTTGACAAAGAAGCCACAAATTGAAATTAATCCTTTCCAATCTTATTTGATTTGGGTCAGTGTTTTATCACTGCAACAAAAAACCAGGCTAGGACAGCCAGGCTCTACCATGCTCACCTGCACCATCCTCGCTGTGGTCTCTACCAGACACTACCGTGGCTGTTCGATCCAGTCTTACCTAGTTGAGAAAAACGATCGATATTTCCCCGTGATTCCTTGCTTATGTCGGTTTGTCAGGGTTCTGCCACAACCAGGTCACTGCAGGTGTTTCCCTTGCTTCAAGACTAAATGTGTCTGCACCAACAAAGAAGAAGCTCAAAAGCGTCACAGTGAGTGGATGAAGCAGACAGAAAAGCCCACGCTCCATTCTATTCATGCACTATCTCACAATGGCAGTGTTACAGGTCATGGAAACAAACCCATGGCTGCACCAGGCTGCGTGAGCAGGGAAGCATGAAAAGCAGGAGAAAGCAGGGCTTACTGTGCGTGACGGGGGTTTTCAGTATCTTGACCATTCTGCAAATTATACAAGAATGACGAACTGTGTTGCCTCACTTCGGCAGGGAGCTGAGCTCGCTCAGCACACACTACAGAAAGGCTGAACTTCGCCATCATTTCTTGCACCACATTTTCTGGTTATGCTTGCTTTTCTTCAGAGGATTCCACAGTGTGTCCATGCGCCCTTGTTGGCTGTGCTTTGCGTGGAGACGATGTCTGTTCCTCGGCGGCGTGGAGCTGCCTTTCTCTCCTTTCCTGGGCTTCTCCCTCTCTGGACCTCTTATTTGTTTTTTGTTTCTTCTTTCATTTTAACTTTTTAACTTCTTTCTTGAGACTGTTCTAGAATCCCATCATTTTTTTTCTCTTCCCTTCCCTGCAACCAAACCCTCTCACATACCCCTCCTTGCTCTCTTTTAAGTCAACGACCTCTTTTTAAATTGTTGTTACACACATATGTATGTAATATATCTGTATCATATACGTATATCACATATATTATTTTGTCTACATAGTGTTACTTGTACATCCCTTTCCAGGGCTGGCCACTTGGTATTGGATACCCAGTTAATGTGCTCTTTCCTGGGGAAGACTCTTTCTCCTGCTCTCAGCATCCTTAGTAGTTCGTTGTGGAGGCTGAGGCCTCCCAGGCTTTCCCTGTCAGTGTTAGCATGTATACTGTATATTGTTGACTGTGTTCAATTTGTGTTTGAGCCATTGTGTGGATGAGAGTGCATGGACTTAGTTTCTGACGCTACTGGGAGATACTATCTCACAGCAACCTCCCGGATCCTCTGGCTCACACAATCTTTCTGCTCCCTCTTTTGTAAATTGGGGGGTGAGGCTCCACAACTCTGCATTTTGATTGGTTGTGGTTTTCTGTAACACTCTATGTTGTAAAGAGAAGTTTCCTAGATGGGGGGTGAGGACCTCTGTTAAGATTGATGCTAGGGGTGATGCTCATTTCGTAAAGTAGTGGCTCTCCTCCAAGACCCACGTCTGTAACAGCCCTGAGGATGGCTAGGGTTCCAGGACCAGGCATGGTTCTCTCCTGTTGAGTGGGTCTTAAATCTCATTAGAAAGTGCTGGTTACAGCCAGGGTATGTGCCACCACTGGGCCCTTAGGGTTATCATGCCGAAATGGTTGTTGTGGTGGTTCATAGGTGTCATAGCTGAGGAGGGTTGTCAGTTGCTTCTCTCCCCAAGAAACTTGCCTGGAAGCTTCCTTCTTTCATTTATTCTGTTCTTACACAGATCTCGTCCCAGTTCCTTTCCGACTGTGACTCATCCCAGAGTGAGGAAAGCCTTGCTTGGATTAGCTGTTTATGGAGGCTCTGGGAGACGTGGCGTGGCACACCTGGCTTGCAGGAGTCCCTGTGAGGAGAGCTGAGTGGCTATGGTGACAAAGGACTGGACAGACAGGTCTGGGCTGTTGGCAGGGGTGTGTGTGCCTCCTCCTCCACCATTCTTGACAATTCTTTCAGGTGCGTCTTTTCCGGTGACACTTTTGCTTTTTGTCTTCTCTCTCTCCCTTCTCCATTTTCTTTCTGTGGTTCTTGGAATTCATTAAGCTAGTTCTCATGTGTGCTGGGCAAGTGCTGTCACTGTACCATGAGCCAGGCCATCTGGGCTTCTGTATCATGGCAGAGAGATCCAAGGAGAGTGCTGGTGCTGGCCCACAGGCTGCTTTTCCCTGAGTAGGTGATGTTCTCTGGGGCCCTTTTGGCCCCTCTGGCCTGTGACTCTCCCACTTGCTGTAAAGAGGAGCAACTGCCACCTGCTGTCAATGGAACTTCTTTCTCTTTTCCCACAGGAAAGAGGATAAATGTCATCTCTACTCAGCCAATTCACCAGGCCCAGGCCCTCTATTAGATCGTAGGGTCCAAGGCCAAATCCTTGGTTTCTACAGGTGTCCTCTCTTTCCAGGGGTTCCTAGGGTTCACAGTATCCTGCTCCCTCTTGGACTTTGGTCTGATGAGTCACATCTGTGTGTCTGGGAAAGATGTTTTACAGACTCATTCACTCTCCCATGTTCACTCTCCCTGCTTTTGCTCCCCCCCCCCCCAACCTCTCCATTCTTCGCTTCTCCAGCTGTTTCTTGTGAGGTGGGACCTGTGATTCACTTGACTCCAGATGCCATTTTATTTTTCCTTATAAGAGCTTAAGTTTAGCAATCTCACAGCTTCCTCCTTGCTGCGTGTTCTCACTGTTGGGTCTCAGACCTAGGACAAGCAGCTGAGGTGCCTATTTAATGTACCAAAGTGGACCTGGCTTCCAGGTCCTCCCAGCATCTCTCAGTCTCTACCTTACACAGTATGGCTGGCAAAGCCCACCCTCTACCCAGAACTTTCCAGCCCTTCCCCTCCCCCAGAAGCTCCTCCCTAGCCAATCCAGGCATTTTAGTCCCTCTCTCCTCTCTCTCCCTTTCTCTGAATTTTTTCTCTCCCTGCATGTGCAAGTTCTTTCTCTCTTTCTCTTGCACCTCCCCTCTGTCCTTGGTTTCTTCCCTGACCTCATTTTTTGGAACCAGTGAACTTACCCAACAGCAGCTTCCCTGCAAACCTGTTCTTAAATACTTGAATTCAGCTTGAATTGGCTCATTTCACCGGCAGGGAATAACTTATCACTTACCTAAGACCTTGTCTTTGCATGGTAGATGTGCAAATAAAACCAATTTTTATGAGGACAATCTTGAATTTTACTGTTGTGTTTCAGTTCTACTGATTTCTTCGTGGTAGGTAGGTCCTTGTTTTGTGTGATGTTTCTCTTCTCTGCTCTGGGTAGCTGGCTACCCAGGAGAGTCAAGAGTCAGTTTGAGAAAATTTTCTATCCTCAGTCTCCCCAGTGGAGGGGAGAGTTGTGGCTACACTGGCACTCAGAGCCAGGGGCTTCCTAAGTGTGGAAAGTAAACATCTACGCTTGCAGATGTGATTTGTTGAGGGCGACGGCGATATGTTCGGCTCTAGGCAGAAAATCCCTCTCTGCTATACCCAATAAGCCTGGATTCAAATCGAAATACAGAGTATCCTCTGGGTCCAGATCCATGCTAGAAGCTGTGGCCCTGCCTGCTGTGGGTCTTTGAGAGATAGCTCCTTCTGTCTGCTTCCTGGAGCCTGCCTGGTGAGGGAGTAAGAGTCTTCGGCCATCAGCAGCCACTGGACTTGTGTGCTCACTCTTCTCTGGGTCTACCTTAGTTTGTCCTTGTGAGTTTCTTTGGCAAGTCAACACCGCCTCAGCAGCTGGCCTCTGCAGCCCCTGGCTCTGACTGCCAGCCTGGCCGCAACCCTCTCCTTCCTTTCCACTTTGGAGGCCAAGGGCCATGATGACCTCTCACAGCCCAGTTTGCATTGTCTGTCCCAGCTATGCTTTCTCTATGTGTCTATTCTCGATGCCAAGGAGCAGGGTACATGGGTACGCAGAGGACTGTTCCATCCCTTGGAACTGGTGCTAGACCCCTGGAGGCATTTCTCAACTTAAGAAGGCCTGGAATAGTATTCCCAATGCCCTTAAAGTATAGGAACTAAACCAGACAGACAACCGGAAGACTTGAGTTCTCCGAACGTGATGACCATGTTTGGTCACAACCTTTGCATGAGGCTCTGCCAAGAGCACCAGCAGTTCCTCTTTGGCTGCAACTGCTAGTTTTTCTGTATGTCATCAGGTTTGACTCGCTCCCATCTTCCCTGGATTCCCAGCTTGCACAGAAAGGCTTGAGCATTTCAAGCCGCCTTGTTTTTGAGTGAATTTGCTTTCTGGAGAAAAGTTTGCCACTCAGCTATGCCACACAGGCATGCTCTGAAATACATGAAATATCAGAAGGTGTAGCAGATACACTATTCTCTCGTCCTGCCCTGCAGACTCTAGCCTTCTTTCTGAAGGCAATGGCACTGCTGTCTTCCACTCTCTGTGCTTCACATGCCCATGTAGCCACTTGATCCCAAGCAGAATGCTTCACGTATAAGTAAAACCCTGACAGGCTTTGCTAATAATAAACCAAGCAGAGAACAGCATCTTTCTCTATAATCCGTTTCCTGAAGACATCCAAGTTTCTCTTGGTTGAAAATGCACTCTCTAATTCACTGGTATCTTTCAAAGGCAGGACTCACAACCAAATTATTACCCATGTCCATGGGCACACATGACATAAACAGGCCTGCTATTAGTGCCAGTGTTTGTGATACAGCTGTGGACAATTTGAAGCCGTGGGCTTTCAGGGATATTTGGGTTTTTGGGTTTAGTTTTGTTTTGTTTTTAGCTCTGAGATGTTTTCTTCAATAAAGCTGCAATACTCGAGTATTAAATATGACCAAGAAGAGCTGATCAGATAAAGAACAGAGGGAACTTCCACTCTCTGGAGGCTCCTAGCCAGGTTCAGAGACACCAAGGATATAAAAAGTACTCAGGGTGGCGGGGCTCTGGACTTTGGCTTCTTAGCTTCTTGCTAAGTCACTGTCAATCCCTGACTGTGTGCCAGGAGCAGGTAGGAAAAGGACAGAACCCAACAAAGCAAAGGTCAGCCAGTGGGGGAGGGGAATCTTTGGGTTGGCAATGACTACAAAGTGTTTGGCAATCTTTATCTTTTCCTTCACTTGAGACATGATCTCGCTATGAAGCCATGGCTAGCCTGCAACTCTCTATGTAGCTCAGACTGGTCTCGAACTCTGACATCTGCCTGCCTCTGCCTCCTAAGTGCTGGAACTAAAGGTACGGACTACTGCACCTAATATATCTGGCAATCTTATCCAATGTGGTCTCCATGGAGACGAGAGGTCAGGAACAGGGCTAGAAAGGGCCCAGTGAGTTTCCACTGTCAGGATGACAGTGTGGTTCCCAATAGCCTTTAAAGAAGAAGAAAGATCTGTAGAGCCACAACTACCCTCCCAGGCCCAGGAGCCAATGTGGTACAGGAATGAAACCTGTCCCTCCACCTCCTGCCTCAAAGAAAAGCAACAACTTGGTTTAGGCTGAAGACCTGGCCAATCCCCCCCCCCTTTTTTAAACTGTCATGTCCTGACACCAAACTAAACTAAAAGCACACCTTTGACACACCCCCATGCATTCATCACACACAGAGAGCCTGAGTGGAGACAACACCACTGGATCAAGAGTCAGAAGTGTACTTTCTCTGCTGGGCACCATCAGCCATTGTGCCTGAGCACCACTCTGATGATGCTTTTGCCTTTAACAACTAAAGTGGCCTTAAGAACACCTGTGACCCAAAGCAGGACAGTCACAGAGTTTTCTCCTGAACACAAGGTCGGTTCATCCCGAGAAAGCTTCAAGAGCTCATCATTCCCAAAGAGGCAAGCATGAAAGAAACCCACGAGAGACAACAGCCTTGTCTTTAAATTCAGGGCAATTGTGTAGACCAACCAACTGTGGCTGCAAGCCAAACATAACTGGGTTTTTATCTGAGGTTACAGTGACTTCCACCTCTATCCAAGCTGCATCCCTATCAAGCAGCCCAGAGACTCCTGCTAGGAAGTTCTGGGCCCTTTGGAATTCGTCAGCCAGGAAGTTAACGTAAATATCTTGCAAACCACCCCCAGTTTCTCTGGGGTGTTTGAAAACTCATCGTTAGAAATCTGAATTTTTCCATTAGGGACTGTGGTACTATTTTAGGAGAGGGGAGGCGGAAAGGCACATGTCACCCACGTTTGACCCCAAATGGAAACAGCGGGCGTTGCCGCCTTCCCTGAATAGGATGCTCCAGCCTGTCTTCATCCACCCAAGGCTGTTCAAGACAGAATTGAATGAAAGATTCTGTGGTCTGTGATAAATTCAAGGGGATAGGGCTTCTTACATATCTGAAGCCAGTATTAGGGAAACCGTCAGGAGCTCTTTCAGCCTCCCGAGTCAGCATCTTACCCCAGTTCCCTATCACCTCTGAAGGCCATTCCCAGCCACTCTGCAGAGTTGGGGACAGGTACGGGTATCTCAGGGCCAAGCACAATGAACCTGAGTTACTATATCCAAAGACAGGTCTAGTTTATTCCAGATCATTGATTCCATTGCCTTCAGCCCAGGCTGTGGGCAGGGTGGGGTCCTAAGTAAGAACATAGCTGGTCTTGGGGACTAAGGGCTCTGAGAATTGGGCAGACACACTGAACAGGACTGAAAGGAAACAGAATACAAGAAGGAGAGACAGATGTCACAGTTGGAGAAACCTGGCTCCCTCTAAACCCAGAGGCCAGATAACAGGCCCTCCACCCCTGGGACATATTCCTTATGGGAAATGAGGCAAGGCTGTGATGTGCTCCATGACTCCTTCTCAGCGATTTCCTTGCCCTGCGCTGTTCCCCAGAGTAACCCCATCCACTAATAAAAGCTCTCATTGTGCAGGGTGAGATGAAGGCCAATGGAAAACCACACCCAGCGTCTCCTTCTAGGACACTAAGCTCCTCTTTGGAGGCCAATACCCATCAGACCCCCAAACAAACCCTGGTGTGTGTGTCCCCCGCCTCCACTCCCACTTAAGGATTTACTTCAAAAGACACTTCATTCACTGCACAGGGAACAGTTAAGGAGGTAGATGGCTTAGCCTGAGGAAGGAGACAAGGGAGACTCCATACCACAGCTGCTGCCTGACACTGTCAGGGCTGCCTGTGTGGAAGGATACCTGTGTTTTTCTGGGACAGCAATAGGGAGAATTATAAACACAGCCCATCTATATTGTTTCCGACTCTAAGCTGTCCCTAAATTGAACGTGCTTCTTCTGATAGGCCAAGTTTCACCATGGTGTGGCAATTTATTTATCAAAAAATCTGAATCAAGAAGCTAGAAGCAGATGGCAAGAAGGCCCTGCTTCCTTCAATCCTGAGATTTGGGGAGCACTTTCTTTTAAATGTGCTTCTAGCTTTGGTCTTAGTCAGTTCTCCTAATACCCCTAAGACGAGTCTGCTTTTCCATAAAGGAGACAATGGCCCAAAGGTGAGAGATCTCCCCAAGGGCATCAGGTCAGAGTAGAAGGTAGGATATGGAGCTAGTCAAACACTCAGCCAAGATACAGTCTTGCCTGCCAGTCAAAACTGAGCTGGACACCTGGTGCCCAGCAATCTTCTTATAAAGGGTTTTGAGCCCTAGGAAAAGGAAATTATTTATTTATTTCTTACCAGCTTGAGTAAAATTGGCACAATTCATACGCATTCTGAGCCTCAAAGTGGTTCCTGACAGTCCCCGGTGCTGTTGCTGTAAACCCTTGGTCTGCTGGCCTCCACTGCAGGTACTCTGATTCCCTATAAGGAAACCCACTTGCAGTCTGGTGCTAGAAGCTCACTGAGTTTGCTGAGGATCGGACAGTGGTGGGTGGCAGTCACAACATCGCTTCCTATGTGTTGTCACATCTTCTGTGTGGCACATCCTCATAGCCCTTCAGTTTGAGGAGCACATAATGTAGACTACCTGCCCTCCCCGGCCTGTACCTTCTCTCAGGCCTTTCCTGCCTTCCTGGAGCCATTCTGAGCAGAGGGTCTCAACACATGAGTGAGTGATCTGCTTTGGAAGTCCATCCATGCTAGTCACTAGCAGACTGGGAGACTGCTACCTCCCTCTCCTAGACAGCTTGTTAGTACCTGCATAGACTGGGAGACTGGAGAGACTACACCAAGCATCCTACACATTGCAGAGTACTCTATACCCAAGGCATCACTTGTCCTGAAGATGTTGATAATGTAGAAGTTAAGAAACCCAGTATCTTGGCTGAAAAGATGGTTTAGCCGTTAAGAGTGTTCTGGCCAGGCGTGATGAAGCTCATGTTTAATCTCATCTCTGGGGAGGCAGAGGTAGGTAGAACTCTGTAAGTTTAAGGCCAGTCTGATTCACATATCAAGTTCCAGTGAGCTTCTGTCTCAAAAATAAAAATAGGAATATGTAACTCCTGTTCCAGGCCTTCTTGTGGCCTCCACAGGCACTGCAGCCAGGCATACACTGCATGCAAACATTCATACATGTAAAAAAGAAAACAAAAAGAAACAGCATTAGGGATGTTTCTGGTTGCCCTGGTCGGAGTTGTGCCAATTCATCGATAAGCAGACTCATAACAAATGATCGGCGAAGGGCCGGAGAGGAGAATGTTCTTCCAGTCTTTCCTGGAATGTAGGTCTCAGCTCCCATTTAATGGGACTCAAAGGAGAAGGGCAGCTCCAGGAGAAGGAAAAGGAGGACACGGAGCAAGGCTTGGCGCAGCCCAGGGCATCTTAAGATGAGGCTCGCTGAGGAACTAGACACTGGACTTCCCAGAAGATTTCTAATCAGCCTCAGAGACACAGCTTCCTCCTGGCTGCTGGAAAAGGTGCAACAGAGTCACTGTACAGTGACAGCTCCCTCTAGGACATAAAGTGTTTACAGTGACAGTTCCCAACAGAGACAGAGCCATCTAGTGACAATTCCCTCCTGAGACACAAAGCCATGCTGTGACTACTACCACATGAGAGATAATGGTGTCCCTGTGTCCCTGTGAAAATCCTCCCCGTCCATGGGCTTTCTCTAGAACCATGGCAGCAACTTCTCTTCTTAGACAGAATCCCTCTAGAAGCTGAAGTACCCTCTGGTTCATCAGAAATCCTCAGGTTTCCTGAGTTTCAATTGTCTTCTCAGAACAGAAAGTTTATTCCATCTTCTGCTGTGTCTTCTCCTTCCTCTGGAAGGGAAGGACACGCCTCCAAAAATACTCATGAACTACGTCCTTGTGTTTACAGTGGAGAAAAGGTTTGTTTACTTTACAATGACATCCACATTTAAATGGCAGCCAGAGACCATAGTGCTAGGAGGCTGGGTCCCTGTGACCTCCCCGGGGTGCGGAAGAGCTTTCTGGAAGGAAGCCTTGCCTCAGAAACACACACATCCAGCTTAGCCTGTGGCCCCCTGCGGAGCCTCCCCTGCCAGGCCAGTTGAGCTAGCACCAGGCCTCACCCTAGGTGCCAATGTGGCTCTCTACCCAGCAGCTCACTGCCCTGGGGCTTTCAGAGTAAAGGCGGTAGCCATATTCCTGCTTCCTCACAAACTGGCTGCTCTGCTAAGATACCATGTTCAGCCTACTCTCCCATCCAGGAGACATCCTCCCTTGCAGATGAGGGAAGGACAGGAGCTTTGAACACCAGAAATGCTCTTGTTGTTCAGTTCTGAAAAGTCTTCCATATTCTATAGCCGGATAATAAAAGAAATTGGGGCCAAGGAGACTTTGCAAGCACCATGGATGCAGAGTACAGCTTGGAGTCATAGCCTCCCCAAACCATGGCCTGTGAGCAAAAAAGCCCAAGTAGTGAGGTGTGTGTGCTTTTCAGCTAAAGCAAACATGGTTCAAGTCCACTTGGCCTGGTCTGGATGATGAAGGATGAAGAAGCTCAGCCACCCCCTCCCTACCAGACACCTTTCCCAACCTTCAGTGGCCTAGACTGAAGTATGGTGGTACTTTCTCTGCCTGTGTTTTACTCTGGTTCTGGAATTGTCAGTGCTGGGAGAGCTGGCAGGATGCACAGAGGCATCTGTGGCCATGACCAGAAACTGGGAACCAGGGTGACAGACCAGATGTTGATGGAAGTCTGCTCTGTGAGAAAGTGTCCTGTGAAAGGGTAAGGTGACACTTGTATGTCACCTGAATTACCTAAGCTCTGGGGCAGAGAAGTAACGCCTAGGAGCAGGACTATTGTTAAGTGGTGTGACATAGAACATATTCATCAAATAGTTCTTAAAAATTTGTCATACAAACGTGGTAAAACACACCTTAAAACAGTTGCCAGGTGTAGTGGTACACATCTTTAATCCCAGCTCTTGGAAGGCAGAGGCAGGTGGATCTCTATGAGTTCCAGGCCAGCCAAGCCTAGGTAGTGAGACTATGTCTCACACAACAACAACAACCACGTCCTTCCCACTCCTAGAGAGGGAGCATTTCCATGGTGACCTCTAGGCTGGTCTGGGGGTGGAGCTGGGGCAGTGTGGTTTTATACCTACTCATCGTATGTCCGTCCTTCCCAGCAGACCCAGTGCACATTTCCTGTCACACTGCACTCCATGTTCCCCGGGTAGCAAGATAAACATCCGAATCTCATGTGTGTGCCATCTCCCTCTCCTGTAGGTCAGAACACCTTAAGAACGAGCTCAGAGGCAGATAGAATATGTCCAGGACAGTTTTCTTGAGGAGGGATTGTGTGTTGATGGGCAAGAGCTTCAGGGAGCAGGACCCTGGTGTTCCAGGGGCCCAGGCTTTCCAGTGGCCCAGCAAATATTTATTTTACAATTACATCCACATTTAAATAGCAGCCAGGGACCATGGCGCTAAGAGATCCTGACAGATCACCCTACCAAAGAAGGCAGCAGAGGTTTCCCTGTCTTTTCTTAGACGAGGACCTGTGGGTGTGTAGCCAGTTGTCCACGGCGTCTCAGGAGGCTGCCATGCCTTGGCTTCATTCATATCTTATCCTAAGTCTGACTCAAGCACAGCTGATGTGTTGAAAGCCCCTAAATCATGTGCTATGTGCCCCTTCTAGCCTCCTAACCAGAGTTGAGCAGGGAGTGGCATCAATCAATTCTGTACTCCAAGTTCTGTATACCAAATGTCACAAAGGCCAGAATTCCGAAATAACAACAGTGTTGCTATTCTTTTTGACAGTTTTTTGGGTTGCTAAGGAAAGTTTGTCCAAGACAGATAAAAAAAATAGCTTGTGTCATGAAAACAAACCTTAAAAATGCATAGTTTAAAAATGACCAAGACTGGGGCTGGAGAGATGGCTCAATGGTTAAGAGCACTGGCTGCTCTTCCGGTCCTGAGTTCAAATCCCAGCAACCACATCGTGGCTCACAACCATCTGTAATGGGATCTGATGCCCTCTTCTGGGGTGTCTGAAGACAGCTACAGCAAGCAGGGCCAGAGCGAGCTAAGCAGAAGAAAGTTTCTGAAGACAATTACAGTGTACTTACATATGATAAATAAATAAACAAACAAACCAAGACTTTATATAACTAAGCCTCAAGTCAACCCAAGAAGAAAAAGAAAATCTGCTACCTGAGCTGGAGTTATTGTTACATTGTTATAACTTTTTATAACATTGTTATAAATGATTCAAAGACCGAACCAAAAATGCTTTCTTTTCCTGAAGAAATACAAAGATTAAGGAAGAAAGAGAGTGACAGGTGGCAGGTGAGCGAGGAAGCAGGTGCTGATCCATTCTAGTCTGTTCTGGAAAGGAGATGGCCTTTGGCCTCCTTTTTCATGTTTTCTTCTGGATCTAGGAGCTGAGTTGCCCTCCTCCAAACAGCAGCAGTGAGCTAATCAAGATCCAAGACCACCACTGGGGTGGAAGGAGAGTCTATTTTTCTCTTAGCTCTCATCCTTTGTTCAAAAGACTCCACAGGCAGATCTGGGCTCTCCCCAGGTCTGGGTGCTATGGCAACAGTCACATGACCCCACAAACAGCTCTGCTGGGGCTGTACTGCTGCAACTGCTCCTCTCTGAAGGGACCCTGGAGTTTGAGATCTGAGATGCATAGAGTCCCCCAGCTGACCACCCCGTGGGCTAATAGGGACCTGCAGAAAGCCTGGGAGAAAGCCTACCAGGACCACAGGAGAAAGGTAGGGAGACACCTGGAGCCTCGTTGGGAGCCCAGCCCGGGGGTTGGGGTGCCAGGCAGAGCCCAGGGAAGTCCAGCATGGATTCAGAGGGTCAGAATGGCAGAGTGTCTTTTTAACTAAAGAAATATTGTATTTCATGTATATGAATGTTTTGCTTTCGTGTATGTCTGTGTACCACATGCATACCTAGTGCCTGTGGAGGCCAGAGGCACTAGATCCCCTGGGATTGAAGATGCTGACAGTTGTGGGTTCTGGGAATCAAACCCAGATTCTCTGGAAGAGCAGCCCAGTGCTCATAACCTTGCTAAGGGTCTCTCCAGTCCCGGAAGTTCTTAAGAGGGCTCACCATTATGTCAGCAGTGAACAAGATTTATACAAACTTGGAATCAAGACCATCCCATCCCCAAACACAGTATGTGTTCCTAAAGTACCCAATTTCTCCCAAAATACTTGAAACCATCTTATGACAAAAGGACCTGATGTCCACTCCTGGTCCACACTGCATGCACCCGAAGGAACCAAAACCTGCCTGCACCTGGAAAGGGGAGAGCCCACTGCCACGTCTACTCCCTGGATAAAGATGTAGATGTTGCTTAAGAACGTCTTGATGGAGTTCAGCCTAGCTGTCCAGCCTTCTTATTAGGCTAGCCACATTTCATTAGTTGTGTTGGGAACACTGGAGGGAGGATGTTCTTAGATCTGGAAACTTCAGGAATTGGGCGATCCCCTTCACTATTTTTCAATGATTACCCCAGGTACCAAATCGATAATCAAGCCTGTTTCCTTCTGAAGTCTCAGGTGAACCTAAGAGGTGAACTCATTGCCGGGATCACTTGATGCTCCAGCCTCACTTATCCCTTGACGCCCCCACGTAGCAACTCCTCAGCAACTCTTTATAGGGCCTCTGCTTACTTCCTTACATATCATTCCAAGGCCACCTCTGGAGAGAACTTCCTCTGGTCCCACTATAAGAAGCACACCATGGCCTTCCGCTTTCTTGTCCGTACCACCGTGGTGGGTGCACAGGTTTATCAATGGGACACCTGTTTCACCTGCTCTGACCATGACTGCTCACTGTGGTGTTAGCAACCGAGTAACCACTTAAAGAGCTCTCACTACTAGGAGGCCAGAGGCAGTGACTGCTGTTCCTCCCAGTGATCTTCAAGACTACCCCTGTAGGGATCTTGTTCTTGTTTATCCCAGGGACTGGTCCAAACCCTGTGAGATAAGCAGTCAATCTGTGCTTATGTGAGTGTCCAGACTCTGCCCCTGAGACGCAGGAACACAAAGACGTTTTAAATGGTCACTGAGGAAGAAGAGGTCTGATTAGGCAAATGAGACTCAAAGAGGTGGACCGTGGGCTGGGACCCTGAGGTGTCTGGAAACATTGGGTTATGGCACAAACACGTAAATCTTTGAAATGTCGCAGAAGCGTAAAACTTGTTTTTAAAAAGATTTATTTATTTATTTATTTATTCATTTATTTTATGTACATGAGTGTCCTGTCTTCATGCACACAAGAAGAGAGAATCAGATTCCATTACAGATGATTGTGAGCCATTATGTGGTTCCTGAGAATTGAACTTAGGACCTTCTCTCTAGAAGTATAGCCAGTGTTCTTAATCACTGAGTTCTCTCTCCAGCCCAATGAGGGATTTTTAGCGAACCTGATTTGGCTGTGGCCAGCAGCAGAGCAAGAACATTGGGGATCCACAGCCTGGCACAAAGGTGACGGTGCTAACATGTGAGAGAACACACCATGAGTCTAAAGAAGGAAAGACAGAGTCACACAGAGGTGGGAAGGGAAATCACACAAGGTCAAGGAACCTGTCTTGAGCACCGCTCATCAAACAGCTAAAAGGGGGCGTCAGGAGAAAGAGCACAATGACTGAGGACACAGCGTAGAAGCCATGCCAGCTGAGAGTCTGGAGAGATCTGAAGATCAGACAGTGGAGACTAGGAGCTAGTGTGCTGTTCCCATAGGCGCAGGACAAGGGAAGGGGACTGTCATAGCCAGGGTTTCTATTGATTTGATAAAACGTCATGGCCAAAGCAACTTGGAGGAAGAAAGGGGTCTTTTGGTTTACACTTCCACATCACAGTTCATCATCAAAGGAAGCCAGGGCAGAAACTTAAGCAGAGACCATGGAGGAGCACTGCTGACTGGCTTCTCTCCATGGCTTGCTCTCCATGGCTTGCTCTCCATGGCTTGCTCAGGCTGCTTTCTTATACAACTCAAGTCCACTGCCCAAGGGTAGAACCACCCACAGTGGACTGGGCCTTCCCATATCAATCATTAATCAAGAAATGTTCTACAGACCTGTTCTACAGGCAATCTAATGGAGGCATTTTCTCAGCTGAGGTTTCTCTTCCGAGATATGTCTAGCTTTGTGTCAAGTTGACAAAAAGCCAAGCAGCACAGGGATGAGGTGTGACTGTGGTCTGGATATCAAGGGTCCTGGTGGGTGAAGACAGACATGAGCAGGTGGGAGACGGATGATGAGGAGCCACAAAGGACAGAGATCTGTATCTTCCATCCCAAGTCTGGACAAAACCCAACCTGTGTTTCATGTGAAGAGTAGAGATCTCAGCTTTTAAAGTAGCTACTGCTAGACTGAGAATCTCTGGGAACACAGTTTGATGAAACAGAGAAAAGAGAACGCCGAGCCCTCAACCTCCAGCTTCTGGCCACCAGCAGCACCTCAGAGCCACTTCTCAGCCAGCATCACCATGGCACAGTCAGCATCACATGGCACAGTCGACATCCTCCTGTTCACTGCTTCTTTGGAAATGCTTCCTTCCCCCTCCTGCTCTGCCTGGCACCCTTCCTCTGATGGGCTTACACTGCTGGTGGAGCGCTTCAAACCTGAGGCTGCATTGATAAAGTCTGTATCGATCTGTTCCTTATGCTATAACAAGACACTCCAGATCAGACAACTTATAAACAGCAGGTATCTGTTTCTTTCCGTTCAAGAGGCTACACACTGAAAACCAAGTCTCTGGACGCCTTAGTGTTTAGTAAGCATGGCTTCTGTGATGCCAGTGTCAGTGAGATAAGAGAAGGAAGGGCAGGCAGATTTCTGGTGACTATTCTATAGAAAGAGCTGTCATGATTTAATCACTTCGCCAAAGGCTCCGCTTGTTAATGCCACCGTGGGAAGGATTAAACTCCGGCATGAATCATGGAAGAACAGAGTCAGGCCATAGCAACCTTCAAAACTGAAGTCAAAGAGAACAAAGGACCAATGAAAAATAAAAATAAAAACAATCCTGAGTTTCCAAACATGGTGGGACAAGTACAGAAGAGTAATACACCAATAATGGAAGTACTGAAGGAGACGAGAGGGGGGACAGGAAGAGGGAATGGGAAGGAATAGGAAAGGTACAAGGTCCCCAGATTCCTACCAGACACTGTGGCAGAGATCCAAGGAGCCGGGGATGCCATAGAGCATAAGTCTCAAACTACACACAGGCTTATCATAGCTGAACTCCAGAAAAACAAGAAAGTAAAGAAATATGATAGGTAAATAAATGAATGTTTAAAACTGCAAATTATCAAAGTAGATCAAAAATATATTTAACCATATCTATATTGACTGAAGAGATCCACTTCAGGATAGAGTAGTCTAGATTACAAATGAATGCATGGAAAAGATACAGGAGTTAGCATTGATTAAGGGGAACAAGGACCACAGTCTCTAATCTTACGCAGAGCAGACTTTAAAACAAAGAATCTTACGAGGGATTTGGAATTTCTTGCACGATGGCAATGGGGTGGGGGGTTAAAGATCTGGAAAGGGGGAAACATATGAAATGTAAATAAAGTATGAAAAATAAAAAGATAATCGTGCTTAACATGTAAGCTGCTAGCAATAGCATGCCAAGCTACCTGGAGCAAAGACAGAGCTGCAAGAGAAAATTCCGAGTGGTGAGGTGAGGGAAACAGAAGAAGTGGAAAGTGAGAGGGACCACACTGTGTCATACAGATGTGTGGAGGGTGACAGGGACCACACTGCATCATACAG
>JADRCH010000044.1:4660427-4677608 GCA_019843965.1 Rhynchomys soricoides | reverse complement strand
CTGTCCCAGCCAGGTCTGGTTTCCTTCTGTCCTCCGATTGCTCTGGGTGTTTGGTCACTCCCTTCTTTGACTGACACAAATAACCCTTCAGTTTTTCATTTCTGTTAACCCACACACATACAATGTCATATCTATGTCACATGGACCAAAAGCCAGCCCTCTAAAAAGATCCCATGTTTTCTATTCTGTATGGCTGTGGATGCTGTGGCTCCTCTGTCACCACCCCTGGAGAGGAGCTGAGTGCAAGACTTAAACCTTCAGGAGAAAGGACAGGTAGGAATACCTTCTATCACATAGTGCTTTTCTGAATTTGACATCAGAATCAAGACTATCGACAACAAGCTGATAACAAAGTTGCTTACCTAGACTTCGGTGTCACTCTGTTAATTTGATTTGATTTGTTCAGACCGGTAACAAGGCAAAACAAACAAACAGGCTTTTGCGCTGAGACGACCTCGGGGATAACCAGCCGAACTGGCCATCTTCACAAAGTGTTTTGAGAGCGTGTACATAGCACTCTTCACGACCTACAGATGCATAAAATGAGCCCTCTGTGGCAAAGAAGGCACTTTGTCTGATAGATTCTATGCCTAGACATCGTGGCTTGCTCAGGTACTGCTGCAGTTCCATTGGCATGCAATGCCAGGATGGCAGAAGAATGGAGAGATTGGTAAACTCCCCAGGGCTCCCTCAGCCCAACAAAGTTTCTCCTGTATAGACAGCCGCAGTCACCTTACCGGGTCATTGTCCCTGAGAAGCATGGAGAAGAAAAGAAGCTGCCTGCTAATACACAAGGCCCAGGCTGACATTCCTGCATTGTTAGCTATAATGTCCTCTCTGCCCTGTGAGTGGTCAGGTGAAGTCCTGGAAGCTTAACCTAGAGCTCCTGTCAAAGGAGGGACAGAATATTCTGGAACCTACTGGTAGAGATTCTACTATAGTCAGAAACACATGGTGTGCTGTCAGCAGTGTCCCAGAAGAACACGAAGTAGAGATGAGGACAGCCCCCTCATGCAAAGGCTTGCAAGCTAGACTGGTGCCTCCACGGGACAGCAGGAGTGCCTAACAGAACAGAACTTGGGAAGGAACTGGAATAGCATTCTTGTGTGTGTGCTGGGTACTATTTGAAGAGCCTTAAGACTTTTTAAATGGGGCCAAGTGTGGAGACAGACACTTTTAATCCCAGCAGAAGCAGGTGAGTTTGAGGCCAGCCTGCTCTACATAGTGAGTTCCAGGATAGCCAAGGTAATGTAGAGATTTTGTAATGAAATATTCAGAAGTTTAGTTGTATCTAATCTAGTCATATGTTACAATGATATCAATGAAACCATGGGACAGACTCTGGTGGCCACTGCGGAGATCAGGAAGGGAAAAGATAAACTGAGTTCTTAAGTGCTTCCAAGATATGATTTTCACTTGACTGTTGTTTGCAATAAAGCTTGTAATAAATGAGGACAACTGGGAGGCCAGGGTGGATGGAAAAAACACTGAAATAGAAACTTCAAGCATACCTAGGAAATGTCAACATGATTCTCTAACTAAGGGAGTATACTCCCTTCAAGCTAAATTCACTATTTAAACCTTTAAAAGTGAGTTTTAAAAATGAATTGGGAGCTGGAGAGATGGCGCCCGCACTAAACTATACTTTTAGAGGCTAGGCTGCAGCCTCAGCGCTTACAGGTGGCTGGCAACCATCTTTAACTCTCTTTCCAAGGGATTTGATGCCCTCTACTGGACTCTGTAGGCACTGCATGCACATGTTGGCACAGACACCCGTGAAAGCGAAACACCCATATACATAAAAAAAATAATAATAAGAAAATAACTCTTGTAGACAGAAAATATTAGATATCTTGGTAATCTTATTGGTTACTTATATCAAATAAGCGGCAGCTCAGATATGGCTGGGGGTCACCACAATACGAGGAACCGGATTAAAGAGTCACAGATTAGGGAGAGAACCACTGTACTTTAGTTTCAGAGGATCCAATATCCTTCCGATTTCTGTGGCTACTGCTCACGCATGGTGTACAAACATATATGAAGTCAAAAGCACCCATACATGTAAAATAAAAATACATAAATCTTAAATAAAAAATAAAAAACTAACAACACCGTAAAGCCCCGATGTAGTAAGCTTCAGTTCACAACTTGACACAATTCGTAGTCACTCGGGAAGAAGAAATTGCCTAGATCAGATTGACCTGTTTGCAAGCCTGGGGGGAGGGGCATTTTCTTGATTGATGACTGATGTGAGAGGACTCATCTCACCCTGGGCTGTGCTAGCACTGGGAAGGTGGTCCTGGATGCTATAAGAAAGCAGGCTGTGTGAGCCAGCAAGCAGCGCTCTTCCATGGCTGTGGTATCAGTTTTTGCCCTGACTCCCCTTCATGATGGGCCATGGTCAGGATGTATAAAATGAGTGAAGCCCTTTTATCACCAAGTTGCTTTTGGTAGTGATGTTTTATCAGAGTAATGAAAGCCCTCATGAAGACATCTCATCAGATTGGTTTTGGTCATGGTGTTTATCACAGCATCAGAAAAGCAAACTAGGGTAGTGCCCAAACATTTTTGGCATTTCTGGCCTCTGGTCATGGACCAGAAAGGAATTGATTGTTTTTGAAGTCCCTGCTCTAAATCAGTTCCCACCCTATTCTCACCATTACCACTGAAGGGAAAGAAGTCACACTGCTATCTCGGGGGGCTCATTTTCTTCTTCCTGGAGAAAATGGTCACTGTGTGGATTTAGATTTTTCC
The DNA here is from genome assembly GCA_019843965.1 of Rhynchomys soricoides. Classification (NCBI taxonomy): domain Eukaryota; kingdom Metazoa; phylum Chordata; class Mammalia; order Rodentia; family Muridae; genus Rhynchomys; species Rhynchomys soricoides. The sequence goes on along the minus strand of JADRCH010000044.1, from coordinate 4,674,851 downwards.
AGTGAAAGAAGAGGGAGGAGGTTGGGGAGAAGAGAGGTAAGAAGAGAGACGTATTAGAAGATAGAAGTTGGTTCACACAATTGTGACTGCTGCAAGGTCCCGGGATCTATATTCAGCCAGCTGGAGATCCAGGAGAACCATGGTGGTTAACCTTGATTTGTCAACTGGTCAGAAACAGATCTCTTCGTATGTCTATGAAAATATTCCCAGAAAGACTTAACTGAAGAGGAAAGACTCATCCTGAATGTGGGTGGAACCGTCCTGTAGACTGGAGTCTCAGACTGAATCAAAAAGGAAAGTACTAGAACTGAGCACCCTCATTCATTTATCCTTCTGCTTCCTGGCTGCAGATATAAAGTGACTAGCTCCCTCACAGCCTTGCCATCATGCCTCCCCTGCCATGACAGACAATGTCCCTCCAAAGTGTAAGCTAACATATACCATTTCCCCCTTACATGGCTTATCAGGTATCTAGTCGAAGTAAGAAGAAACGTGATTAGTACAAGAGCTAGTGATATGAGTTCCAGCATCAGCAAAGGCTGGGTCCACAGCAAGGAGACACTGACATCCTATCTCGAATGGCCAGGCAGAGACTGGATTTATCCCGTTTAGTCTTTTAACACGTTGGATGTAGAGGCTCACCCACATTGGGAAGGGCCTCTCCTTTACTCTGCTGGTTCAAAATTAATCACATCCAGATACACTTTCTCAAATAAACGTAAGAATATTGCTTTGCCAAATATCTGAGCATCCAGTGGTCCAGTCCTTGAGCATCACAGCCCCTCAGGCAAGAGATGAAGGGTTCCTTTGAATTACATCATAGTTCAGCCTACCCTGGTGGACGTAACAAGAAACACTCAGGTGTTGTTGACACTGGGGCACAAAGTTCACCCTTGAGAACTGCACAATTGTGTTACAAACAAAACAAACCACATACAAATCTCATGTTTTAAGAAAGTTTATAATATTCTGTTGGGCCACATTTGTAGCTCTCTTCTGTCACATGGGACCCACAGCCACAGGTTGGAGAATGATATCAAACATTACAAAGAACAAGGTGGCTTCTGATAAGGGAAAGCGTTTAAAGTAGTCTCATGAGCAAAGCAAGTCCCAGAATGAAGTGTTGTACCTTTCACTTCTTTGTAGAAAAGGAGATACATTTGTAATTATGCACACATACAAAGTACAGAAAGGAAACAGAGGAGATGCTAGGTAGGCTCTGTTGTAGTCGTTGGATCTGGGAAGACAAAGCAAAAGAGGAACTCCATAATATTGTAGTCTTTACGGAGAGATCATTCATGGGAAACTCAGACAATTCAGGAAAATACATCGCAAACATGAGGGGCAGAAGGGGCATCTTAATATTCTGCAAGCATACACTTGTACTTCATACTGTAGAAAGGAACCTGCAATAGCTCAGCATGTACACACTGCTAATGTTTTGTTTGTTCCAAGTGTCTCTACTAAAGAATGAAGGTCTCGGCAGCCTTGGGACGATGCAAACCCAGCAGCACAGAGAGATAACAAGAAAGAAGACATGCAGGAGACATACGGAGATACACACTAGCATAATCCCAGGAGTAAGGTTGACCACTTGGACCACTTGGCCAGAGAGGCAAAATTAAACTTTGTTTACTTTTTATAGGCTTTCTTGGCTGGAGATGAGATAAAAAGAACAGGGTGTTAGAATGTTAATCCACTACTTTTTCAGATAACTAGCTCTCTGAATAACATCTGATTTAAAGATTAAATTCTTGTCTCTGACGTTTACCATCTGTGGTGACAGCACAGTTTTTCTTTGTAAAATGATTCTATTCATGAAATGAATTGAGTCAATTGCAAATATGGACAACTATACCTTGCCATATAACCACCTCAAGTCACCGAGTACGGTTGGATCAATACCTAAAAATGGAAAAGCCAGGAAAAGTGTGTGTGTGTCGCGCGCGCGCGTGTAGATGCTTAAAATATTGCCCTGTCATACATGTGTGTGTACATTCACAGAAAAGGATTCAGCCCATAGTGGTGTGAGAAGAACATTTGAGTGGTGCCATTCTCTACACGTTCAAAAGGCAACACACGTGCACAAAATGGAATGCTAAAAACACATAATGTGTGGTGAGGCACATCTGTATTTCCAGCACTCAAGGAGGGAAGATGGGGGGTGGGGGGAGAGATGGGGGAATGGGCGGGAGTCTGAAAGTGAGAGGCCAGTCTGGTACCCAGGGACAGCTCTGGGCCACCCAGGACTTCAGAGAGAAAAATTCGCTCTCAAAAATATCCGGTGGGGAGAAAGACAGCTAACCATGGAAGCGTCTCTTTCTCTCCCTGAAGGCACGGAACTCCGCTAGATCCCCTTAACCGCCTTCCAGACAAAGGCGAACGGGTTAGGAACAGGAGGCTGGAGCCCAAGATTGCCACGGAACCACACAGAGTGGGCACACATTCGAGGGGACGCTTTTGCAAGAGACTTCCGGGGTAGAGCCTGTCAGAGCGGAAGTGCCGTGTGGCGCGCGGGGTCTGATCCGGGCGGTGGTCGGCGGGCTTAGGTCCATCGACACCCGGGGGCGCGCGGAGGCTCGAGAGGGTGTCGGGTGCCTGACCTGGCCTCGCGGCCATGAACCTGGAGCCGCTGCGCAAACGCGTCCGGCAGTACCTGGACCAGGTGCGCGGCGGGTGGCCGGACGCTGGGCTTCGGGGCGGTGGGGCCTGGTGGGGAGCCGCGCGTCCCTGATCGATCGCTCGGATTCTCGTGGACTGTGGAGCGGGGTTGGGGTAGGAGGGTTGCATTGTGGCCTTGAGATCTGGCTGGGCCGTAGGGTGTTTGAGAGGATTTAGTTGTGGTTCTTATTTGGCAGAATACTTGTGAATACAAACAAGCTGTCTCCCGTTAGGACTTGAAACAATACCTAATGTTCTATCTTCAGCCTCCGCGCTTCCCTCGAGTGGACAGCAGGGAGTGTTTAAGGGAAGGTGTGTCTCTGGGATCCACGTCATTGTGATGTCATTTGGTTTTTGCTAAAATGCTTGCTCTCCCGCTAAATGGGAAACGGAATAGATGCTAAGTGATTGAGCCAAATGTTTGCACCTTGCTGGAAGGCAGCGTGCTAACAGGCAGGCAGTCGGCTTTGTGATTATTTTGTCACTGAGATGGAGAGAGGACAATGTGGGCCTCTTTTCCACTCTGGGGACATCTGTTCTGAGCGGATTCTCGGGTCCATAAGGTTTTCTCCTGGCCACTCATTCGGCAACCCTGTTCAGAATGTATCCTGGGGAACTGAGGCCGAGGCAGAAAGAACCAGGGATCAGCACTATCCAGGACAAATTCAAGAGTGTCTTTCCCCTGTCACATTAAGTTTTTGTTAGAGTTGGCTCTAGGGGGCGACTTTGCCCATGACCAGTGATTGTTAATGTGTTATGGGTTTAATTTGAAATATTTGAATCTAGTGCTCTACTAGATTCTACTTTGGGATTCATTTGGGCTTGTGGAAAGTGTTATGACATGTCAGTACCAGAAGTTCTAGATGACTGCACGGAGGCCACTTATCTACTGTTTTAGATACTGGCCGATACAGTTTTGGGTACTGTATGAGTTAAACTGCTCTCTTGAACTGTATGCATGAAGCTCTTACAGTAATGAACTAAAACTCCCACTAGCTGAGCTGTAACATAGAGATGATTGGTGGGCCCCGCGCTACGTCTCAGGACGTGCTGTAAGGAGTGCTTGATTTGGTGTGTGGGTTTATGTTAGTAGACGTCTGTCAGGACTGTGGGGCAATGGCGGCAACGGCAGTCACCCTGTGTTTGCTTTTTGTATGCAGCAACAGTATCAAAGTGCTCTGTTTTGGGCAGACAAGGTAGCTTCACTCTCTCATGGTGAGTGATATGCAATTTATTTCCCCTAATTAATCTTTAGAAATCTCCCCCATGAGCCTCTGACCACCTGTGTATTTTGCCCTCAGAGGAACCCCAGGATGTTTATTGGTTGGCTCAGTGCCTTTACCTCACAGCACAATACCACAGAGCAGCGCATGCGCTCCGGTCACGCAAGCTGGACAAAGTAAGTACCGAAACTGTGAACTTCAGTCTCGCAGCTGTCCAAAACGTCATTAGGTTCTCATGTTGGGCATGTCTCTGTTATTAACATTTAAAAGAACTCAAATTTTTTATTTTCATGTGGAAAAAATTATTTATTAGTTGGTTTGGGGTTTTTTAAGGGGAAAGAGGGGTGAGACAAGGTTTCTCTATGTAGCAGGCCTGGCTGTCCTGGAACTCAATTTGTAGATCAGCCTGGCTCAAATTCAACCTATATCCCCCTACCTCTACCTCGTGCTGGATCAAAGGTGTGCCCCACCACACCTGGCTAAGAGATTTTTAAAAAATTTTTTAATTTTTATTTATGTGTTTGTGTGTGTGCCACATGGGTGTGGGTGCCTCTAGAAACCAGGAGGGGGCATTGGGTTCCTTGGAACTGAAGTTCCAGGCACTGTGAGCTACCCTATGTGGGTGATGGGAACAAAGTTGTGTTCTTTGGAAGAGCAGCAGGCACTCTTAACTGCTGAGCCATCTCTTCAGCCCGAGAGCAAGGCTCTCACTCCAAGTCTCAGTTTTTTATCTCCCCTCTCTTGCCCACCTGTCTAATTTCTAAGCTCATTGTAGTGTTTTTGCTTTTGTTTGGTTGAAATTTTTGCTTTCTTAATATTATACTTGTTTATGGTTGTGTGTGTGTGTGTGTGTGTGTGTGTGTGTGACCACCTGTGGGAGTTTGTCCTCTCCTATCATATGGGTCTCTGGGGACCAGACTCTGGCCCTCAGTCTGTGCTAAGTACCTTTGGCTCCTGAGCTGGCTTGACAGCCCACTTTGCTTGTTTTGAGATCAGGTGTCACTGTTTTTCTTAGTCTGGTTTCCAATTCTTGGGCTCAGGGCAATTCTCCTGTCTCAGCCTCCTGTGTGGTTGGGATAGCAGGCACATAACATCTCTTGGATCCTCCGTGCCTTTAACATGTTTTTGATGAATATGGACTAAAAAGACTGGGGCTTTTTTTTTTTTTGCTGTAAAGGAGAATTTCTAAAACTCTAGTTCATGCTTAAATTTTCTTTTAAAGTACAGATGTGACAAATGCATGTTACACATGTAAAGTGTTTGACTTTTTCACTTATTTCTTTTTTAGCTGTATGAAGCTTGCCGATACCTTGCAGCTAGATGCCACGTAAGTGTACCTAGTTTCTGTTTATCTGGTGAAAATGTGACTGAACAGTGTGTGTCCTTCATAGATGTGTGGCACTTGTTGTTCCGGGAGCTGAAGCATGGTGACTTAGCATAGCATGTCATCAAGAATGTCCTTTTTAGTATTTTTTCCTATAAAATATTGATTCTTAAGCTGTACTTTAGGCTTTTAAATAATGGATATAGTATTTATTGCCATTTAAAAATCTAGAAGACTGGGCTGGAGAGATGGCTTAGCGGTTAAGAGCACTGACTGCTCTTAACCAGAGGTCCTGAGTTCGATTCCTAGAAACCCCATGATGACTCAACCATCTGTAATGGGACCCAATGCCCCCTTCTGGTGTGTCTCACAACAGCTACATGTACTCATATACATTAAATCAATCAATCATTTTTAATGGGTAATGAATTTCTTCATACTGTATTTTCTTCATAGTATGCTGCAAAAGAGCACCAGCAGGCTCTGGACATCCTTGATATGGAGGAACCAATTAACAGACGGCTCTTTGAGAAATACCTGAAGGGTGACAGTGGCTCCAAAGACCCTTCCAGTGACTGGGAGATGTCACAGTCCTCCGTGAGTGATACAGTTAGCATGCTTCAGTAACAACAGTGGGAAATGCCCACATTGCATAGCAAAAATAAACCCTTATACATGTATATAAAAAAGTATGGTCACCTGCTTATTCTAAGTAACCAAAGACTCTTAGACATTTCTGGCTGAGCATCAGTCTGAAGCTGTAACAATATGGGTGTCCTCTGAATAGGCTGAGCTGGGATCACAGATGCCTGGAGCTGCACACAGTGGATGGAAACATCTTTCTCTCTCTGTGGTTTGGACATTTGAAGAGGGATATTAATTAGCTTCAGTTGTTTACAGGAAAGAATTTTTATTTTCTTGATCGCATATAATAATATCATTAGCTATGTTCGAGTTTGTGTTATTTATAATTCTACAAAATTGAAACAGATTTAACTAACATAATTAATCACATGCTCAGGTTATTAAGTTGGCTTGCTATTTTTAGCAGTTTATTAAGATAAAGTTCACCCATTTAGAGTGTACAGTCCAGTGGCTTTTAGAAGGTATAGCTACGCCAGCTTTACCTCTCGTGACTTTATAACACAGTTATGAGGAGCTGGGCCTGGCCACTCTCCTGTCGTTGTAATACTACAGGAATATTGCTCATCTGGGGATCTTGCTCCCCTTACTCTTTCTTTATTAATTATGTGCTTGCAAGTACACTGATTTTCTAGTAGGAAGTATTTACTATCTTGGGATGATTTTGGACCTCTTACATATTAACTTACCTGCTAGGAATGCATGGCATACTTGTAATGCATTCTTTGTTTTATGAAGTTATGTTTTAAAACACTCCAGAGAAAACTGCCTAAGTCAGAGATTCTCTTCCGAAGTCCGGTATGTTTTAAATTTTGATTTATGAGGTTTTGCCACTGTGTTTTTAGTTGCCATCTGTGAATCAACATTAGCTTCAGTTAATGTTTTTCTTAAGGCTTAGAGTCTTGACAGGACTCCAAGTGCACATTCTGTTGGTGGTAGGCAGCAGGGCGGCCAGCACCCAGAGGTACCCCATCCCCGGCCTTACAGAGTCCCATAATGAAAGTACATTTCCCCCTTTTCACAAGTGAGGAGAGGAAAGAGAGGCCAAGACAGATTAAATCATTACACAGAGGCACATGTAACTGTCAGGGCCAGAGTTGGAGCTCAGGTCTCTGGGCTCTCCCTGGCCACTCCTCACCTTGACCTTGAGCTGTCTTGCTACCAGGTCTAACATTCTCTAAGCCTTCTCATTTGGTTGATGTGCCAGACTTTGTCTTTCATTTTGATTTTATGCAGTCTCTTATCACTCTTATGTCATCATCAAGGGACATGCCTTGAAGCCACACTCCTGAGGTACAAAGCTTCATTGGCATAAAGTCACCAGTGATCAGTGTCCAGGAAGACAGGCCAAAGAAGCTTTGGTCTAGCCTCAGTCTTACTATGTTGCCCAGGTTGGCCTTGAACTTTCAAACCCTCCTCCTCGGTTTTCCAAGTGCTGCAATTCTAGCCTGGTGAGACTAAAGCTTCGTTCTGATGTTGTATGTCTATTGATTTATACTGTGCGTTGGCAGTTGAGATGACATTGTAGACATAGTAAAGACTCCTCAGTGTTCTAATAGTACATATCTCTAAATCAAAAATTAATTTACTTAGCACGTAACAAGTTGTTTCTTTCCAACAGATAAAGAGCTCTATTTGTCTCCTCCGAGGGAAAATCTATGACGCTTTGGATAATCGCACCCTGGCCACCTACAGTTACAAAGAGGCTCTGAAGCTCGACGTCTACTGCTTTGAAGCCTTTGATCTTTTGACCTCACACCACATGTTGACAGCACAGGAAGGTTTGGGAACTCCTCTCTCTCTCTCTCTCTCTCTGTCTGTGTGTGTGTGTGTGATTGTTGTGTAGCATGAATAATGTTGCTTGGCCTGTCTTATTTTCTGAAATCTGTATAATTAGGAGCAGAGTACACAATAGGCTTAAATACACCTAGCTTTCTTAATGTCTCCATGTATCAAGCATTCACAAGGCAGTGTGACGCAGTATCTTTTGCTGCTAGAGCCTTTGGGGGCTGTGATGTCGTGAAGTCTTTCATGAGGAGTGATTAAGGGCTATTAACCAAGGTTCAGTGACTGTCACCCTAGCCACACAGTCCCAGCAGCTAAACCAACAATTTCTAGAGGTTGGGCCCTGACAGCAGGTGCGGCTCTAACCCCAGAGACTCAGAGCCACTGGCTGGCTATGGCTGTGGGTAATCAAGAGAACAGAGAACGCAGGGCTGGTGTGGTAATGGGGTTCATACACAGACATAGCCAAAATACTGCTTCTTAAACCACTGGGCTCCAAAGACAGGAAAGGGACGAGTAGGAAGCTGGCTGCTGGCATCTAGCAGAGGCTGAAGATCCTGGAGAGAGCCCTTCTGTGCTCAGAATGCCTGTCAGAGGGTGGGCCACACCATCAGTGTAGTCATCATCAAGGCCTGGGTTTGTCTGGCCGATGATGAGAACCATCTGAGGTCTCCTGGCCCAGCTCTCCAATAGGAACCACCCTGTAAGGGTTCTCTACTGTACTTTGATTTCATTTTCCCTGAGTTGGTGTACATAGAGAACTATAGAAGAGTATTTTCAATTGCTGTTTTCCCATGAATAGTTGAAGATGTTATTTTTTCTTACTGTTTTTAAGAAAAAGAACTTCTGGACTCACTGCCTCTTAGCAAGCTCTGTGCTGAAGAACAAGAATTGCTACGATTTGTATTTGAGAACAAGTTAAAGAAGGTGAGGAAAACCTCAGCCAGCATTTCCATCCCTTATGTAAATATCTTACATCTTTCCTTAACACTGGCCGTTTTCCTTGTGTTAGTTACTTTTGTGTATGTGTATGCTATGCACGCACGCGTGTGTGCCTGTGAGCCTCCAGCATCCTCCTGTCAGCTCCTTAGTGCTGGGATCCCAGGCCTGTGGCCATGTGGGTCTGGGGCCTGGAGTGTAGGACCTCATGCTTGCACAGCAACTGCATTGTATCCAGCTCTAATTAAAAACCAAAAACTGTTTATTAACAGTAGCCCGTGCCACAGTAGATGATATAAATATATGAAAATGCTTCCTAAGTACTGTCTTCTAAACTTGTATGTGACATCCTTGCTATGATGTAAGTCTGTGATGAAATTGAAGAGGAAAACATACTGAGGAAAATTAGTAGAACCCGAAGTTAATAATGTTTCCAGGGGCTCATAAGCACCTCGTGTCATGTCCTCACCTCTTAGGTACAGCATGGACTGCTGCTTCCTCTTGCTTTGTTTGCTATTGCTCATTTTATGTATACATTTTTCTGTTTCAGTACAATAAGCCCAGTGAAACTGTCATTCCCGAGTCAGTGGACGGCTTGCAAGAGAATCTGGATGTGGTGGTGTCGTTAGCTGAGAGGCACTATTATAACTGTGACTTTAAGATGTGCTACAAGCTTACTTCTGCGTGAGTATGCTCGCTGTGTCCGTGTCAGAATGTGAGCGGTACTGTCTAATTCACAGGCACACTCTCTCACAGACAGGCTTATATTAATTGGCGGTGATTGAAGTTACCTTTACCATTTGTAGAGTATTGAACAGGTTGCTGTATTGAAAGAGCAGGTTACAGGTCCAAGTTATTGATCTGTGTAGGCTCACTTCAGTTAGTTGGGAGGAAGATACATGTCCACCTTCCCATCCACTGGTGCAGGACTGACAGTTTCCCTGTGATAATTATACTGAAACACAGACACTTACACGGAAATGAACAATAACAAGGCAAAAGATAGAAGTAACCCTGCCTCCAACCACCAAGAGCCTGTGGGCCTCTAGGCCACACCACAGTCCCGGCTTCAACCTCCTGAAGATCCCTCTTCCTTCCAAGGTGTGACTCAAGTATTTTTCAACATGCAAACCCAAGAGGTGATAGTTTGAAAATACCAATTTGCCCATGGTTTTGTAAAACTCATTTAGGACTGCTAGGTCTAATACAGTCCTGTGCCCGAGATGCCCTGTCTTGCATGTTCACTAGCTAAACCATCTCCTCTAATCCAGCTGCCCGCTACATGTCTTCAGACATTGCAGCCCAAGTACACTTTGTAGATTTTTGTGGAGCATGGGTGGGGGGAGGGGGAGCGGGCAGTCGGACATTCGTTCGTTTTTTTGTTTTTTGATACAGGGTGTCTCTCTGTAGCCCTGGCTGTTCCTTGCTCTGTAGACCAGGCTGGCCTCGAACTCTATTTGTCTCTGTCTCCCGAGCGCTAGCACTAAGGTGTGCTGCCAACACACTTCACACCTGGCTTTTGTTTTGTTTTTCTGTAGCTTTTTTTTTTAATTTTTGAAATCACAAAAATTTTAGTAAATAGTTATATTTAAAAGTTATATTTAATACTTTCCTTTTAACAAGTTAAATTCTGTTAATTTTAAAGTAAAAGGGCTAAAGCTAATTTGTATTCTTTCTAACTAAACCAGTTTTCTGTTTATGCTTATTTTATTTTTGTGATCCTGGAGATTGGACCTAGGACCTGTCCATTGTGGGCCAGTGTTCTGTCCCTGAGCTACATCCCAAACCCTCTTTATTTTGAGACAGAGTCTTACTAAGTTGCCCAGGCTGACTTTTAACTTGTGATCCTTCTGCCTCAGCCTCTTGAGTAGCTAGTAATGTAAGTATGCACCGTAAGGCCTGGCTTCCCTTTCCTTTATAAGCTAAGCATTGCTTTAACTGAAGTAAAGTATGACAGTTACAGCATCATGCCCCTGATATGCAGTGACTGAGCATGGGAGGAGAGGGGGTGAGGACTGCTATCACACTGCCTTCCAGGTGGTAATGTGTTTGCTTTAACTTTCAGAGTGATGGAAAAAGATCCTTTCCATGCAAACTGTTTACCTGTGCACATAGGAACTCTTGTGGAGCTGAATAAAGCAAATGGTGAGCGCTTAGATCCCAGTCCTGTAGTCTTACAGCTGAGGATGGCCTCAAACTCCTGACCCTTCTACCTCTACCTCCAACTGCCGGGAGTATAGGCGTACGCTGCCAGGCCAGGCTTTCATTTAATTTAATTTTTTAAAGAGCATTCTGAACTACTGAAATTCTGTATTACAAATCCTGGCTACTTAGATGCAACAGGGCAGAACCCTCAGCAGGAGTGTACCATCATCAGATGACTGATGATCTGTTTCCTGGCAGAGCAAAGTAGTTCCCATCTTCCTGCTTCCTCTTTCCTCTTCACACATTTAACTTGTGGTTCAGAGTATGTTAGCTTCATTAAGTATCGATTCTGTTTTTCCTTCCTGTTTTTTTTTTTTAAAGTATGAAATTATTATAGGAAAACAGTTAAGTCAATATTTAGACATTGGAAGGGAATAGATACTTCCCATGTTCTAACATTTGAGAAACATTTAATTTGTTGGGCAGTATATCTGTCCTTAAGTCTTTTGAAACCAGATAATGAGTTTAGTCAGGAGAGGAAAAAAAATCCAGAGAAGTTCCAACCCTACATTTACTGAGCTCTGTGCCTGGGGTCTGTACATCAGATCTCCTAGAAGTAAACACGCAGACTTTGGCCACCTAGAATACTGAATCCAGAATGTCTATATAGGATATATGTTACCATGAAATGCTAAGACATGCACATTTCTTTATCACTTACTTACATGATGAACATGAAAATTTGGCTTACCATTTGATTATACTGTACCCCATCTTGCCTGTGGCATGAGGTGCGTGAGTTTCTCAGATGGGTGCTCTAGAAGAATCTCTGCCTCACCTAAAGTACTGGATTGGGACGTGTGCTTATGTGGCCCACTGTGTGCCCTTATCCACTTAGACAGTTCTAGCAGTGCTCAGTGGTGGCTGATGGGGCTGAGGAGGGGTGTATGCCAGGTGGATTTGTCCCTAGAGAGAAGAAGGGGTGAGACTGTCGTGTGACAATGGATGGAAGGTCAAATCTGAAACTTAAATTATTCATATCAAATACATTTTCCCTTCTTCCTAAAACAGAACTTTTCTATCTTTCTCACAAATTGGTGGATTTATATCCGAGTAATCCTGTAAGTAATACAATTTCTTTTTTCTTTTTTGTTATCTAAACTTTAAGAAAATATTTTGCTAGTATGTAGACAGTAGCTTATATATTTATGTTCAAGCAAATTGTGTGTGTGTGCGTGAGTGTATTTCATGTATGAATATTCTGTCTGCGTGTACACCTGCATGCCAGAAGAGGGCATTAGATCCCTTTATAAATGGTTGTGAGCTATCCTGTGGATGCTGGGACCTCTGGAAGGGCAGTCAGTGCTCTTAACCCTTGAGCTATGTCACCAGCTTGGCAAATACTGTTTTATATTAAAGCAGTGAGTCAACATTTTCTAGTTCTAGAGCTAATAGCAAGCAGCTTTAAGATCTATTCCATGAAATCATTTTTACTTACACTAAAGCACTGACTTTGATTAAAACCCATTTTCTCTGGTTATAAAAGTGTATATACTCCTTTACTACTGTACAGAAGCACAACATTCCGGGTTAGTCATGTCTCCCTCTCCTAAGGATATAATTGTTGAATGGCCTTTTGTGTGCATGTAAGTCACTGGATTGAGCTTATGCCTAGAGAGCTAAGAGTGGAAAACAGAATCAGGAGCTGTGTCCTTAAGACAAAAGCCAGCAAGCAGTGGCTAAGTCTCCAATAAAAAAAGAATGTGTCTAGCTCAGCTGAAACCAGTGTAGGGAAATCCAGCCACCTAAAACTCAGAGCCCAGCTAGAAAGCAAAGGTGAGCCAGGGTCAAGCCAGAACCCAGGCAGGTGTGCTGCTTAGAAGCTCTCTCTGTCCTCAGTGGGAGCCACCTTGGGAAAACTGTAGTATCTGTTCCTTACTCGGGACTGTGTGTGAATCCCTAATTTAGACTGAAATACAGGAGCTGAGAGCATCCAACCTACCCTCTGTCTGGCCTACCTTGTTAGATTCCAGTTCAAGCTTAAGTGTCTGGTTATAGTAAATATTGGACTTTTTAGGTATCTTGGTTTGCGGTGGGATGTTACTATCTCATGGTTGGTCATAAAAATGAGCATGCCAGAAGATATCTCAGGTATGAATTTGTTTTCTTCTTTGCTATGTAGTGAACCTGTGAGAAGAGAATTGTTGCTCATAGGCTTTAGTGCAGTAAGTACTTTAAAAGCAGCATGAATGAATACTCCCTGAAGCAGGTTCTGCTCACTTGTGTTGTTATGTGTATACCGTTCATTAGTGGTGTAGTCGTGTACTCCAAGGCCTTAGATTGCCTCTTTTTATTTGTACATGAGCATAGGAAACAATAATGTAGTGTGAAAGGGCTGTTTTCCTTTATACTGTCAGTCTTCAGCTTTTGCTAATAGAAAATACATTAAACTCTGAATGAGATTAGGGTAACCTGGTGTGACTATTGAGTAAGTAGGTTCCTGTAAGGATCTGTGTGGCTTCAGGTTTTCTTGCAGGTTGTCAGGAAATGTGCACTCAGGGTGTCCAATATGGTACCTGATCAGAACAGGCCCATGTGATCATGTGGCCATTTAAGCCACCAATGTTAACCTTGGGTCACAGAGTGGGCCGCTACATAAATAGTATTTGTCAGTTGTGTACAGAATGCTAATGAGTTCAGCTGTCTTTATCTAAAAAGCATAAGGCTTGCCCAAAGTTTCTTAAAATGTATGTGTTGCCTTTCACTTAGCAGCATTAACAACAGCTGTACATCTGTTAGCGGTTTATTCAGTTGATGTTAGTGATGTTTTTGGTGCCATGTCCTTACACAAACCTAGAAGTTGAAGGATAACTGCATTACTTGAATATTGCTTTTGTTTCAGCAAAGCTACCACGCTGGAGAAGACCTACGGGCCTGCCTGGATAGCCTACGGGCATTCGTTCGCTGTGGAGAGTGAGCACGACCAAGCAATGGCTGCTTATTTCACAGCAGCACAGCTGATGAAAGGGTGGGCACGGCCTGACTAATCCAGGAGGGATTCTTGCCAAGTGGAGGGCGGTTCTCTTAGGACTATTTTACCATTTGAGTCCTGAATAGACAAAACCATCATGTCACACACATCTGTTCGGTAACAGTCTGTATTTATAAAATGACTGTGGCAATGGAGGGGAAGGGATTGAGCTGATTTTCTTCCAGTTAGTGCAGGGAAGAAGGAAATGAGACCAAGGGGAGACTTGAACACAGGCTTTTTACTTTCCATGCTCGTGAAGAATGGAAGTGTTACAATAAAACCAGGACACCCCCACTGCTGCAGCCGTGCTTGCTGCAGCCGTGCTTGCTGCAGCCGTGCTTGCTGCAGCCGTGCTTGCTGCTGTGTGTGCTTGCTGCAGTTCTGATGCTAACTATCGCTCCCTCGGATTTTCTAACAATTCTGCTTTATGTGTTCTGAATCTCTGCTAATGTTTAGATGTGGCGTGATTATTGCTTCTCCTTGGTGCCCTGATGCATTTATCACTAGAATGTCCCACCTTGTCTCTGGTGACAGCCCTGTCTCAGAGTCTGTCTTAGCTGCCGTGTGGTCACACCAGCTGCCTGCTGTTACCTCCTTTCAGACTCACCTACTGTAGTGTGTGAACTGCCGGTCAGCACGTAGGGGGCTCTGTCCCTGCTGTAGTGTGTGAACTG
>JADRCH010000044.1:4634291-4658273 GCA_019843965.1 Rhynchomys soricoides | reverse complement strand
TCACCACCATCACCATCTTGGAACCGTCCCCATCACCACCACCACCACCACCACCCATCACCACCATCACCACCACCATCACCACCCATCACCACCCATCACCACCCATCACCACCATCACCACCATCACCATCTTGGAATCGTCCCCATCACCACCCATCACCACCATCACCATCTTGGAACCGTCCCCATCACCACCACCACCATCACCACCACCATCACCACCCATCACCACCATCACCACCATCACCATTTTGGAACCGTCCCCATCACCACCCATCACCACCATCACCATCTTGGAACTGTCCCCATCACCACCCATCACCACCATCACCATCTTGGAACCCCCACAGGACTAAAGCATGTTCTGCTCCTCCTCTAATATGGGCTGCCACCAACTCCAGTACCCACCATGTGGCCTGGACAATTACATGTTAAGTTCACACCGTTTCTCGTTTTGAAATAAAGGGTCCTGTGGTTAATTATTGGCAGAACAAAAGTAAACTATTTAGCATGATCATCTTGATAGTACAGCCTTGAGTATCTAGGAATGAGCAATTTGGAAGAGAAAACCCTGCACTGGACCAGGATTCTGTTCCTAGCATCCTCATGGTGGCGTGTACACACACACACACACACACACACACACACACACACACACACACATCCTGTGCCCTTTTCTGACCTCTGTTGGCACACATATATTTAGGCAAAACACTTAGACTCATAAAATAAATCTTTAAAACTTTTTCAATTAGGTTATGTAAGTATTATAAAGAGGGTTTTTAACCTCAAAAAAATTAAGAATTACAATTTTATGATTTTATGACTTTATGTGTATGAGTGTTTTGCCTGCATGTGCATGGGCACAGAGGTCAGGGGTACAGGGTGGTTATGAGCCACCTTGTGGGTCCTGGGAATTGCTGAGCCAATTCTCTAAACCCATAAAACTTTGGATGTAGATAATATCTTAATATAGTTCCTCCTCAAAATTTGCAGACCCTTTCTCTGAATTGGCCTACAAAAATCACTTGTTCCCTAAGACAATACTCCAATGATTTTAGTCTTCACACATGTAGATGTGGAAAAGCCCAAGTCCACTGAAATCCGCTGAACCATTCCTGGCTAATCTCTATTAAATTGTGCCTAGTCTTCTAATAGTCTTTTTAGCGCTGTGGTTTTACAGTGTATCTACTCTTTGTTGGTCACTTTACTATCTAAAATAATTTCCAAACTTACTGCTGTCTCTTGGTGTACTATAAGTAGCCATCATGTGCCTCCAAGAAATGGGTGCAGAAGCTGACAGCTGAGTGAGTGTGCTATTGGCTGTTGGCTTGGTGTCAGTGAATGACAAGATATGTTAGAGAGGGTTCATCATTGTTTAGTTGATGAAATATTGTGGCCAGACATTTACAGGAGTCTAAATACCACTATTCATTAGAATTGACTATCTCTCCTAAATCCTGAACTTGTGCAATAATAATATCATAAGATTAGCTATTTGTCTGGCTCAAATAGTTTTCTTTCTTTTTTAGTTTCTCGGTTGGTTGGTTGTGGTTTTTGAGTCATCATATAAAGTGATGAGTTTCTATGGCATTTTCATGTATACATGTCAGTATACTTTGTTTTTATTCATAGTATAATCTGATTCAATTATTTTTCAGCAGTTTCCATGTTATTTTAGTACTACTAGAGATACTCAAAATTTTCTCAGTGTCTTCTCTTTGCCAGTTGTGAATAACTGCTAATCCCTCCTCTATTTTAGATGGAAAACGGCAGAAAAATGGTTCCTCGATGCTTTGGAAAAAATTAAAGCGATTGGGAATGAGGTAATTGTGTGTAAGGTCTGCACATACACACATAGACACCACTGAGCGTGTTTAATGTTGTATGTGGAAAACGCAGGCAGTCTTTCTCCTGAGGAGAATCAGCAAATGTGTGACATCACAGATAACTAGACAGTGTTACGATCTGTAGACTCGTAGACTACAGAGAACATGAGCTCAGTTCTGATTACAGAGCAGATACTGGATGTGACATGGGACAGCAATTAAAACATACACGTGGTTTGTTGAAATGCTTTCCGATGGCTAGTCGAAGTATTTGTCTCTTACTCGACATTGCTTCTCTAGAGCTTCAGAGAGCCTCCTCTTTGGCTCAGTTTAAAAAAGCAGTTTGGCAGCAGACCAACTTCTGTAGAACTAGGTGTCATTCAAATGCAGACTTTTTGTTGTTTTCATTAATTGGTGCTAATGAATTAACCTTCTAACTGGGAAGGCTGTATATGCACTGGCCTTATTCATAAACAGTAATTTTAACTATAAGCATGTGTGCCTAAGAGGTTGCATGTTTCTGCTCTTTGGATTTCTCATTTCTGTAACTGGTACCTGTCTAGCCTTACTCTGTTCTGTGTTTCACACCCTGGTTTTCCTTTGTACCTCATGCTCATGGCCTCCCTTCCTTTGTGTTTGGTTCTGTCTCTCTAACAGACACAGTTTCAAAGTCTCCACCTGGGACAGTCTGCCTGTCTACATAGATTGAGCTTTGCTTGCTTTGGTCTTTTATTGTTTATCATTTGAATTTATTTACAAACATTGCTGTGTGTTCCACATGTCTGTCTGTAAAGCATGGCTTTTTGTCAGCTGAGTCTTGGGTAGTTCTGAGTAATACTAGTGTTTTTGTCAAAGTAGGATTGTCAGTCACCATATTCTATCATTGAAACAATTAAATATTTTGCTGTTCACTGGCCTAACAGCAGCACCTGGAGCCAGCCGGTTAGAAACACAACCCTAAGATCTGTTGAGTCAAAGCTGCAGTTTTAGCAACATTCTGAGTAGAGTCTCATGCATAGGAAAGTTTGAGAAACACATTCCTGAGTCAATCCTAAAAATATTTTTTCATTCAGAGGCAGTTTGCAATGTTACAAAAAATTAATTAAATATAAGAGCATACTACCATTGAGGTTTCAAAATGCCAATTAAAAGTTACAGGAAAGGAAAATACTGTTTTACTTTAGTAAGAAACTGCAGCAGAAATCAAGCTAGCTATAAAGAAGCACTCATGCCCAAGATCTCTGAAGGATTCTTTTTTGCTTGGGCTGAGCTCCTAAATCCAGTCCTCAAAACCTTGGAAAAGATGACCCAAGTTCCTTTGTTTATTTGCTTAACCTGTGTTTACTAAGTACCAGCTGGGAGCACAGAACTAGGCATCAGCTACAGTCAAAACTTTGCTGTATTTCCTGCCTCCAGAGCCATTGGAAGATACAAGTAGGTAACCTGAGCAGTGGTCCAGTCTGACTGAGGATATGAAATCACTCCATGCAAGGGTCGCTCACCCACATGTGACAGGGAGGACCACACACGCCATCCAGTATGCAGACATTAGCTAGACAGAAATAAGGGACAAAGTATTTCAGAGGCCCAAGTGGCATGTGCAAAAGCGGGAGTAATTCATTGTGCTTTGGATTTGACATTTCATAGGCTATCAAGAAATGGAGCAGGAATGTTAAGTGGGTTATTAAAAACCTTGAAGTGAGCCAGGCAGTGGTGGCGCACGCCTTTAATCCCAGCACTTGGGAGGCAGAGGCAGGTGGATTTCTGAGTTCGAGGCCAGCCTGGTCTACAGAGTGAGTTCCAGGACAGACAGCCAGGGCTACTCAGAGAAAACCCTTTCTCTAAAAACCAAAAAACCAAAAAACAAAAAACAAAACAAAAAACAACACACAAAAAAAACCCCTTGAAGTGATGTTAGAGAGCTGGCAGATTATTTTGGGAGAGGGGACATGAGAAGTTTCAAAAAGAAGACGGCATAACTGTGCTCACAGGGTAGGGGCTCAGGCCAGACTTCTAATATTGGGAAGCCGAGGTGTATGGCATTGGAGGTGTGCCTGCCAGGTAAACTGAACAAACTCTAGAGAGTCTTAGAAAGGCCAGCACGTCCTGTGCCCACTGAGTAGCTGGTTTGGACATCTGGGATGAGGTGAGAGAGTAGAGTGACTAGGGAAAGATGCATTGATGTAGTGTACTGAATTGAAAGTGCTTGTAACATTTCCATAAAGATCTAGGCTTTCAAATCCAACTCTAGACAGCGGGTACACAATTTAACTTTCTTTGGCATGGATGGGCTCTGGGATGGAACTGTGCTAATTACAGTCCAGTACTTAGGAAGGATCATCTAGTAGAGGAGAAGATTGAATGAACCAGTAAATCCTGTCTCTGCTCTGTGTGTGTGTGTGTGTGTGTGTGTGTGTGTGTGTGTGTGTGTGTTGGGGGGGATACCAGGAGACACCCAAGTTTGCAATGTGCAGTATGTGAGATGAGTCATTGCAAGTAACTCAGGCTGAACAGTGACGTGGACTTGATGTTGCTATGTTCTAGGTAACAGTTGACAAATGGGAACCTTTATTGAACAACTTGGGGCATGTCTGCAGGAAACTTAAGTAAGTGAAGTCAAGCATTTTTAATTGTATTCTTTGTCACTGAAAGTTTGTTTATTTTGAATAGCCTTTCTGTGTTTTTGTTTCATGATATCCTCCAGTCCCCATCCTTGGCTGCTCAAATGCATCAAGCATCAACATCCCTGCTGTTTCTGTTTCAGTTGGTACACTTTTATTTTAGAAACACTGAAAACTGTAACAGCTTTGGCCTTTTTTCCCCTCCCTTATATGAAAAAAACACTATTATTCAAAATTAATTTTAAAACACTTAAACAATAAGGTCTAATTAAAGCCATATTCTGGCTTCATTTCCCCAGAAGTTTCACGATATTATAAAGAGGTGACAGTTACAGATGTGTTCTTTGCTGGAGATGTACTTCAGTGGTAAGAGTGCTTGCCCAACATGCAGGAAGCCCTGAGTTAGCCTCCCAGCACTGCGTAAAACCAGGCATGGTGGCACATGTGTCTGTGATCCCAGCATTCAGTAGGAGGAGGCAGGTAGATGAGGTTCAAGGTCACCATGTGAGTTGGGGGTAGTCTCAAAAGTGTACCCTGAAAAGGAGACCCTGTTTCTAAAGTGTGTGGGGGGGGGGAGGTTGCTTTGTTTAAAGTAAGACGGAGGTGATTCAGACGTGAGCAAGTGTGTTGGGTGTGGCAGCACACATGTCCACATGTGTGAGGTGCCGAGTCGGGATGATTGCTGCAAGTTTAAGGTCAGCCTGCACTATAGAGTAAAACTCGCTCTCAACAAACAAATGAATAAAACTAGATTTTTAGAGGTATTACGTGAATATCCTTATGTAATACAAGGTAGGTTTACGGCTGACAAATGACTGGAGTCCATCAAGTGGGGGAGGTGGTGGGCAGGGGAGGGTTCTGTTGGAGAGTTCTTTGAGTCCTGACTCTCCAGGTTTTAATAGTTCCCCAGACTCTGACTGAAACCTTTCCACAGATGTCGGCAGAGCAAATACTTGGGGAACTTTGAGGAATACTGTCCCAAATAATTTATAGATGTTACAGCAAAACTCTTGGCTGCTTTTAACTGCCTTTGGTATAGGAAGGTCATAGGTCATAGGTCACAGGGGAAAATGGTGTGTGATGAGGCTCAGTATGGAAGTCCTGGACTTTCTGGTTGGTGTCGCAGCTTTATGCTGGAGTTCCTCATCCAGCTAAGGGACATTCCAGGAAGTAAATACATGTTCTGTTTTGAGGCGATCTCACTAAATAGCCCTGGCTAGCCTAGAATTTGCTATGTAGCCCAGGCTGGCCTCAAACTCAAGAGATCTGCCTGCTTCTTGCCTCTCAAGGCCTGGGATTAAAGGCCTGTGACACCATACTTCACAGGAAAATATATTTTAAGATGGCGAAATCCATAAAATAAGTATGGGGAGTTAAAAGTCTTAACCAGGTCTCAGGAAAGCCTGTGGATTCCCAAAGACAAGTAGAATAATTGTTGTCTTTCCCCTTTCTTGTCTTCCCTGTCTTCTTCCAACAGGAAATATGCTGAGGCTTTGGATTACCACAGGCAGGCACTGGTGCTAATCCCTCAGAACGCATCCACCTACTCTGCTATAGGGTACATCCACAGTCTGATGGGCAACTTTGAAAACGCTGTGGACTATTTCCACACAGTATGTCTTTGCTTATATTTTACTCTAAGTCTGGTTAATAATGTGCTCCTTAATTTGAAAAGATCTTCCCGGCCACATTTTACAGATGTAACATTTAACCTTCTTTAGTAACCCTGCATTTATTCTCTTCTATGCCAAGAAATTATGCATATTGTGTAGTATTCATCAAATTAGAAGGAAACATGAGACTGCCCTGCATATGCATTGAGATATTTGTCCCTCGGTCCCATCTGGATTTGTCCAGGCAAGAAGAGAGAGGGGACTCTGTGTCCTCCTCCTGAGAACGTGGACTGTTAGCCCCGTGTTCCTTCTGAAGGTGAACAAAAGCAATCCATGTGTTTATCACAACAAAGAGTCTTTTTTAGTTCACTTATTTCATGAAAGCTAAGAGGTAGAAAGCTTGAGGTAGGTCTTTGAAGGTCCATAAAAGGAAAAACAAAGACAGAAAGTGGTAAGTTATGCTTTAATAAATAAGTATAGTGACCACTAAAGGAAACAAATGGCAGCTAACTGTAGCATCTTCATCTCCTACCATGTTTTTGTTCTCATCTGTACCTAGATTTCGATTTTTTTTATTGGCACTCTAGTCTATGCATTAAAAATAAAATATAAATGAATAAATGGTTTCAGTTTCCAGCACAGGCAAGTGGTGTCACTTTCTTCCTTATATAGCTTCTTGGTGGCAGCACACATGGCTATACCTGAGTCGGGGATTTAGAAACCTGTTTTACACATCTTATAAAACCCTCAGATTGCTGATTCGTCAATAAAAGGCTTAGATAACCGCCACATTTCATAGATCATAGATCACCTTTACATAGCCTTTGCATGGTCTCTTTCCCCTCCCCTGGTCTTTAAGGATCAGTTAGCAGTTTTCAGGCTACATGAAGACCTAAAATTAGTTCTGTGGTTATAGGAACACTGAGCTGGTCAGCTTAAACTCAGAATGTTTTCTGGTCTTATAGTCTTTGAAATGTTTAAATTTGAGTATCAATGTAAGTAACTGCTCTTTAATTGTGTTAATGCACAAAGTTCACAGAACTCTAAAGACAGTTTTCTGATGTTCTGGGGACAGCCTTAGGGACTAGAGTGGAACAGTGTGATAGACATCCCTGACCCTCACCTGCTGTGAGCAGTTATCAGCTCATGTCCAGATGTGAGGAGCTAGCTACTCACTGCTTTCTTGGCTAACCTACCCAGGACTCCATAGGATGCTTTGTGGGAATATTTCTAACAAAAGGAAAGAAATTACATTTTAATAACCATGCTTGGTCTTTTTTGGCAGGCTCTTGGTCTTAGGCGAGATGACACATTTTCTGTTACGATGCTTGGTCATTGCATTGAAATGTACATTGGTGATTCTGAAGCTTATATCGGTAAGATTAAATTGTTCTCCTGACAGCATGTTGTTATAATCTGTTTTGGTCTCTTCCAGCATTCAGAGTTCAAGAAACTTATTTAATTTGTTGGAATATTACAGTATGAGTTAGTGGCTCA
The DNA here is from genome assembly GCA_019843965.1 of Rhynchomys soricoides. Taxonomy (NCBI): domain Eukaryota; kingdom Metazoa; phylum Chordata; class Mammalia; order Rodentia; family Muridae; genus Rhynchomys; species Rhynchomys soricoides. The sequence goes on along the minus strand of JADRCH010000044.1, from coordinate 4,650,710 downwards.
TTTCAGGTTTAATGCTGGCTACACACAGGACATTTGTGCTGTAGTACAGAAGAGTCAGTCAGGTAGAAGAGGAGGTCATAGAGACGTTTCTCTAAAGCAAATGATAACACAGAGCACAACATCATCATCTATATTTTAATAGAAGATTAAAATACCTTTCATTTACTTAGTAGTGTTAATAATACTTTGAAGAACTTTTATAATGATAGGATCATTTTAAATACAATTACTATACTTGAGCGCTTCTTTAAGAACAAGTATTGTGAGATCAGGAGAGTATATTGAGGTTAATGTTAAGATCTGGACGTAGGGGAGGTAAAAAAACCAGACTTAATTAAAGACTTGGACATAAATAAACATAGAGGGGGAATGATAAATTGAGCATTAATAAAATGAACTTGGGCTGGAGAGATGGGTCAGTGGTTAAGAGCACTGACTTCTAGAGGTGGCTCACAACCATCTGTAATGGGATCTGATGCCCTCATCTGGTGTGTCTGAAGATAGTGACAGTATGCTCACATACATAAAAAACAAATCTAAAAGGAAAAGTAAAATTAAAAACTACCATTGTAAGAAGAAAGGCCTGCCAATGAATGGAGGGTGTGAGTCACAGCCTAGACACAAACACGGCCTATCCGGATATTCTTGTCTAGAGTATTTTTTAAAACCTGCAAGAAAAGAATGTATAAAAATGTGCAAAGATGCTGGAGAGGCAGTACATGCCTGCAATCCTATCTCTTGGAGTGCTGAAGTAGGAGGATCATAAAATCCAGACCAGCTTGGGCTCTATACAGTCTCATGACTGGTGTGTTTGTGTATGTTCTGCCCATCTAAAGGGCAGACACTGGAAGGGTGGCATACAGTTAGAGAATGCATTGAGGGCATTCAGCAACATCTCTTACCTGAGAATGGAGCTGACATTTGGTATAAGAGGCCCTCATGCATCTTCCAAGCAGTTAGTGCTTCTAACCACTGAGCAATCTTACTAGCCCCATCGAGTGATGATGTGGAACAACTGATATTTCTGTGTTTTGATTATGTTAGAGTCAGAAATAATAAAACCTGGAAAACCATTAGTGTGTTGTCAGTGGCAGCTGTTAAATATTGCTGAGTCACAGGCTTTCATCAACAGTAATGATGGTTGAGTTCTGTGGGTCACTTGTGTGCTCTTCCCCTGGACTTTCTGGTTGGTTCTTGTGGCTTTGGTCAGATGTATGACTGAATCTATGATGGGCTCACAGTGGGTGGAGGACCTCAGCTGGGATGGAATCAGATTTCCATCCAGAGTGGCTTCATAGTGTAAGTGGGCTCAGAGACCTAAAGGACAAAGAATAACTTCTTCTGCCAAAGTACCTAGCCCTGAAAGCCGTTTGAAATGTATAATATTTCAGTTATGTCAGAAGTTATTGACCCTAATCTATCTTATTAGATTGGCCCAAGTATATATTAATGTTTTGATATACTTTGATATACCTTGAAAATATACTTAATTTCTATGAGCAGTAGATTAGTGACTGTACCCAACATGGTTTAAGGTGTACTCGTTCGTACCCTTTGGGGACAGTTAGCTCTGAAGCCATGTAGGAACCATGATTGCATACACTTTGGAAACTTTCCTAAGCGTCTCCTTTAAAAATGGTGGAAGATAAAGAAAAAGAAGAAAAATGGATTCACCTGTGAATGGTGTTTATGTTTAAAGCACAGTTGGGCTTAAGTGGCAGAGGCAGGACTAGTGGCAATGGAATTTCATCCTTTCTAATTATGGTGTTTCCTTTTAGGAGCAGACATTAAAGACAAATTAAAGTGCTATGACTTCGATGTGCATACAATGAAAACACTAAAAAACATCATCTCCCCTCCGTGGGATTTCAGGGACTTTGAAGTAGAAAAGCAGAGCACAGAGGAAGCGGGGCTTGCACCTCTGGAGAACTCCACTAAAACTCCAGAGTCCAGACCTTCCTTGGAAGAGACTTTTGAAATTGAAATGAACGAAAGTGACATGATGCTAGAGACGTCCATGTCAGACCACAGCACATAACCACAGCACTTAAGCTGACAGAGGTCCAGGGCTCACCCTCGTGTGCCAGCGTAGGTCAGTGCACCCTTGCAGCCTTGCTGCGTGGTAAGAATGTCCCAGTTCCTGATGTGACTCCAGACTACATCTCTACATTTAGGACCAGCAGCCTGCATTAAGAGGCGGGGCAGCAGACCTTGGCAGCAGGTGTTTTCTGATTTTCTGAACCTACAAAGTAGTTACACATAGCAGAATAAAGGTCAGCTGTTCACTGTCTTTTTCATTGTGTCTTTTCCAATAAAATTATATTTGGGAATAACTTTAGAGAGAGGTTTCCAAGCTGGTAGAGTGTATCTGTAACCTTTATTGCTATGGTAACATTCTGTGTCCAAGGCAGCCATTGAAGGAAGAGTTCAGATTGATTGTGTTGGTGAAGCAGTGCAGCAGGCAGGCATGGCAGCCACAAGGGGAGCAAGGACGGTTACTCTCAAAGCCCGCCCCAGTGACATACTCCTCCAGCAAGTTCATACCTCCAACAGTGACAGCATCTGGGGACCAAGTGTTCAAGTGCCCGAGCCTGTGGGAAACATTCACTTCCACAGTTTCTGACCCTTGCCTGGTGTGTCCCATTGTTAACATGCTATTACCATGGGACATGTGTATTGGCTAAAACACTCTGATGTATGTTGCTCTTAACTCCAGTTTTCTCCAAGGTTTGCTCCCTATTCCAGCATTCTGGAGGCAGAGGCGAGTGGATCTCTGAGTTCAGGGCCAGCCTGGGCTACATAATGAATTCCATGCTAGCCAAGAGAATAAGGTGAGACTATCTTTAAAAATAAAGAGGGCTGATATAGTGGCTCAAGTAGGTAAAGGCACTTGCTCCCAAGACTAATTGGGTGAGTTCAGTCGCTGGGACTCATGGTAGAAAGAGCTGTCTCCTGTGGTTCTCTGACCTCCAGATGCTCACCAATGTGTGACTACACAGATACAATCAAGATGTAATGCCTCTAAGTTGACTCTCTTTTGTCTGATAGTGAGAGCCAGCTCCCTTCGCTGCGTAAGGACATTTTTTCCTACTGTTTCCTTTCAACTTCTTTGTAGCTACATAAACTACATCTCTGCTAGACAACAATGTCCTCACCTTACATCCTGTCTGAAGCAAGACCTCGGTTTCACTGCTGCTGCTACCCCAGGCTAGCTAGCCCACAGGCTTCTAGAGGGTCTGTTTCTATTTCCTGTCTTCCACAGGAACACTGGAAGAGCAGATGGTTTTGTTCCAGAGTCTCTCCAAGTGAATTTTCACATTTGAGCTGCTCCATTTTTTTTTTTTTTTTTTTTAGTTCCACAGCTTGTGTTTCATTCCTTTTACAAGAATTACAAAACAAACAGCCATAGGCACTCAAAAACAATTACTTCCTGTTGATTCCTGTTGATGTATATCATTCCTAGTGACTCCGGTTCTTTGTGCTTTCCATTAGCCCTTTGAACATACTTGGGTGTGTGTCTTTCATTCATGAATCCAGAGAGCTCTTGGGTGGGTGCAGCTCACGGAACCCACCGTGAGCTCAGAGCAGGTTAACTAATTACCGCTTCATGCTTGATATGGCTGATTGGCATCTCTGACTAGTAACGTTATGTCTGGCCTTACTCAGTTCTGCCCAGTCTTTTTCCCTGTGTTAGCCATATTCTTCTAGCTTTTTTTCTATGCTTTGTAATACTGTGTTGACAAACGCATACACTGACTACCTATTTTAATAAATTTAATTTTTATTGAAAATCTATTTTTCATATATTTTGAGCATGGTTTCCCTAAAGCATTCTTAGCTTGCTTGTTTATACAACCCAGGACCACCTGCCCAGGGATGGCACGGCCCACAGATGACTGAACCCTTCCACATCAGTCATTAATCAAAAACTTGCCCTGTGGATCAATCTGATGGAAACTATTCCAGGTGACTAGTTTGTTTCAAGTTCACAAAAACTAACCAACTCAGGTGACCTCTTAACTTGCCACATAAATCACCATTAAACAGTAAGCTTTCCTTGTTTATCAAGATGTTAATACTACAATATAAAGTATAACCTTCAAAGTCCCCGTCTTTAAAAACTTGTTAAAGTTTAGTGACACTAAAAATACCTTGTTTCTTAACCATAGGCTCAGAAAAGTTAAGTAGTTATTCCAAGAGGGAAGAAAGAACCAGAGCAGTTTCAACTGGATCAAAACAAAAGCAAAATCCAGCAATGTAAATAGTTTATAATCTAATGTCTGGAACTTACTCATGATCTCCTGGGCTCCAGGGGACTCGGGCAGCTCCGCGTCTCGGGCTGGTTCTGCCATCCACAACACAGTTTGTCTGGTAGGCTCAGGTGGGTTCCTCATCTGACACTGTCCTCCAGTCCTAGCATCTCCAGTATGCTGGAGTCTCCATTGCACCTTCAGCAGTGGCCTCTCCTGGCTCCTTACAGTTTGTCTCAGCTAATTTCTGTGACCTCTGAAATCTTGCAGCTTTCGTGCCTACACAACCATTACCACCACTACGTGGGCTACACATTACCAAGTCGAGTTTCCTGCTTGAGACTAACTGCATCTGGACCGCAGTTTCTGTGCGTTGACCCTTAGGATGTCCAGAAAGTCGCACCTTGATGATGCTGGTCTTATTATTCACAACTGATTCTTCATCCCCAGCTAACCATCATGATTTGTCCCAATAAAGGTTTCACTTCCATAGATTCTTAACCCAAATATCACAAGAACATCCCTGATAGTCTTTGTGTCCCTATGATACATAATAAAGTAGATCTCAAAGTTCTGAAATTCTCATTCTCCTTTACGCTTAACATAAGGAGAAAGGTGCTATAAAAACTACAGCCAACGCGAATAAGAAAAACTTGAGCACATAGGAAAACGGTATTGTTCGTATGTCTGCTAAAAAATTGGTTTTGCCAAACGATGGTGGTGAACGTCTTTAATCTCAACACCCAGGAGGCAGAGGATCTCCGAGTTCCAGGGCTACACAGAGAAGCCCTGTCTCAACAGAACAAAACATGTAGGAGAGAGGGGCTGGAGTGCAGGGAGGGAGTGGGACGAGGAGAGAGGTATGTCCCAGTGACTCTGGGTGGACCAGACATTGCTCTTGACTCCTGGGGCCTCCCAGTCCCAGACTGTCGTGGACTCCATCCACATCGCAGGCCAACAGCGCCTGGGATGTCCGGAGCGTGCATTTGTTCTCCGTGTGGCAGCACGCATTTCCTTCATTGTCGTCGCTGTCTGAGGATGTTCACGAACATTCGAAACTGCCGGGCGCGGACAGGCGCTGGGCAGCACTGGCACCGCCCCTTTTTCCCTGTCAGGGACGGGGAGGGGACATAGGACACCGAATGCCAAGGGAGGGGCTGCCTAGTCCTCGCGAGGCTTCGTTCTCGCGGTGGTGGCGGCGGGCGGCCGGTGGGGATGCGCTCGGAAGAGGGGGCCGGAGGCCTGGGCGCAGCCCTTTCTGCGCGGGGCCCGAGCTGGAGGGAGAAACTGTCAGGCCAAGAGGCCCACTTCCGCCGCGAGTCGCCGCGGAATGAGTCGGCGGCGCCTTTGGCCCCGGCCTTAAGTGAGAGCGGGGCCGCCAAGCCTCGCGAGGAGAAGAGGACGGCCCTGAGCAAGGTGGGGGTGGGGCCAGCAAGTCTCGCGAGAGGATGAGTTTAAGCCCCTCGGGTGGACGGGGCTTGAGGGGATAGTGCTGTTGCTCATATCAGGGGCGGGGCCTCGTCTCCAAAATGATGCGAGCCGCTGCTTGCGGCGAGGCCTAGGATTAAGGAGCCGGGGTCACCCGGCTCTGGGGTCGCCGAGCTGGGAACCGGGACCTGGGAAGCCCCAGGATGTGGAACCGCGTGCCCCCGGGTCTGGGTCCCCGAGCCGGGGAGCCACGGTCCACGTGATCCGGGTTCCGGAGCTGAGAAGTGGTCCCCCGGGCTCTGCGGAGCCCGGGGCTGGGTGGGCGGGCCGGGCGACAGCACCTGAGTGACGAGCGCTGGTCATCGCAGGTGGTCCTCCGGCGTCTGCCCCCGGGCCTCACCAAAGAGCAGCTGGAAGAGCAACTGCGCCCCCTGCCCGCGCACGATTACTTCGAGGTGGTGGCTGCGGACCTCAGGTGAGGGCTGCGGCGGGACACGCACGAGTGAAGGACCGAGGACCCCGCGGCGCTCACCACTGCAGTCCCCTCCCAGCTGTCAGTGCACGCCCACGTTAGGAACGGGCAAGTCACCGTGTCAGTCTAAGCGGGCTTTGTCCCTTGCGTTGCCATGCCTTCCTCTGCGGAGCTTTTAATAAACCGTATGATGAGAAAAGCCAGACTGCTTCCCTTACACACGTGAGTCTGGAGTGTTTTCGCTAGTGAGAGACCGGGAACTGAGCCCTGAGAAGTGGAATCGCTCCTTGCGTACAGCGCGGTCACATCAGCACCACCACCCAGACTGACAGGTTCTCTGCCTGTGGTGATGGGAGCAACACAGGGCTGACCTAAGCAGCAGATGTCGGGTGCTATAGGAATTAGTGGTTTTTCACGATATTTATTTTTATATCCTTTTTATGGTTTTATTTTTCACTTATATATGCTTTCTTTTGGGATACCAATTTTTGTAAAAAAAAAATAAAAAAAAAGAAGTCTAATAAAATAATTAAGTGGATATCCTTTGAAAACCGCAGGTGGTTTTCAGATGGCTGGAGTTTAGAAAACCAGTTAAAAGAACAATTTTCAATTCCAGCTTGTTACTTGCACCCTCCGTACCAACAGATTTCTCTAAACTTTAATATTCTCTGTGAAAAGAGTTGTGGCTGACACGGGGAGAATGGTTTAGTTTCTCCTTGGTACCAAAGCACTGGTCTACCCGTTCAGAAAGAACTCACAGTACAACATCCTCGTCGGTGAAGGAGCCAAGACTAGTGTCATTCTTGTTCAGATGTACCGGAAATGACTCTGAAAGTACCCATGGCGTTTGGGTGACTTCTGGAGTCTTGTATTTAACCTTGGCTGTGTACGGTAGAGGTGCACCTGAAATTAAGGCTTCAGTTAATGGTTGGTTTATCTTCAGTTTCTGTTTGCTAAGAAATACCCAGATTGTTAAAATTAGCTGAATAGTGATTCTTTGACATAAAAAAAGTATTTGCTTATTCATAAGTGATAAGGCAGAATTAAGGATCGAACAGTTTGCTAACCACTGCTGTCTCCGGTTTCAGCCTCTACCCTCACCTCTACTCCAGAGCGTACATTAATTTTCGGAACCCTGATGACATCCTGCTGTTCAGAGACCGTTTTGATGGATATATCTTCATTGGCAATAAAGGTTAGTGAGTTTCAGTTAGCTTCTCAAACACATGTAAAATGAGGTCATAAACTTTTACTGTTATTCTATCTCGTGCTGGGGAAGCTTATAAGCCAAAGAATCCCAGATGCTCTGTGTGACAAGAACAGAGCACGCCATTGCTGGGGAGTTGAGTTTTCACACACTCCTATTCCAAATAAATGAACTCTGTGTTCCAAAACTAAGTTATCTCACAATATTTGATGAAAGTTTCCTGGGCTGTATCATACAATCTATCCAGAGTACTGGCCTTGATTGCCATTTCTTGAAAGTGTTGTGGTCATGAGTGTCAGCCATGGAACACGTGGTGCCGTCTCCCCTTCAGGGACTCGGCTCCTGAAGTTCCTGGGTCTGGTTTTTATATTCTTCCTTCCCCTGTCCTGTCCGACTGTCCTGTGTTACATTCTCTGCCTTTAACGTTTGTAAACGTTCTGTGGATGTTCTTTTCTGCCCTCCCCAGCCATCCTTTTCCATCCATGCCCCTCCCCCATACTGAACCGTGTTCTCGTCTCCATCGGGTAACTAAACAGAAAGTCAGGTTGTAGTTTCTGTGGATATCGTGCAAGTTTAGTGCTCAGGCCATTTGGCATTTTAGTTCATTGCTAACTACTTTATTCAGCTGATTATTTTATTTTTAAAAATATTGGTAAAATACACAACAGAAATCATCTTATCTCCACTTCCCCTTTTTGAGATAGACTATGTCTCTTAGCTCAGGCTAGCCTTAAAGCCTCAGTGATTAATTCCCCTGCCTCCTGAGTGACTCATTGGTCCTTCCTTCCTTCCTTCTTTTTTTTTTTTTTTTGGTTTCTCGAGACAGGGTTTCTCTGTGTAGCCCTGGCTGTCCTGGAACTCACTCTGTAGACCAGGCTGGCCTCGAACTCAGAGATCTGCCTGCCTCTGCCTCCCGAGTGCTGGGATTAAAGGCGTGCGCCACCACTGCCCAGCTCCTTCCTTCCTTCCTTCTTTCTTTTGTGTGTGTGTGTGTGTACGCACGCGCAGTTGAGTAATATTAAAATCGTTCACTTTATATAACCAGTTGCCCAGAGTCCCTGATTGTTACATAACTGAAACTTTATTAAACACTAGTGCCTGACCTTAGCATAATGTCCTCCAGATCTACGCGTGTCATAACATATTGCAGAATTTCCTTCCTTTGGAAGCTGGAGAACATTCCCATGTGGATATTTGTTCATTTCACCTATGCGTTCATATGTCAGTTGACACCTGGCTTGTTACAAGCTTTAGCTGAGGTAAACTCCCCTGGATGTGCAGATGTGTCTCAGAGACCCCATTTTCAGTTTGGCTATCCACCCAGAGGTAGACTTGGAGGATCGGGTGGTAATGCTGCCCTCACTACACAGATCCCGTTGTGCATTCCCACTGACAGTGATGCAGTAGAGCTGCAATTGTTCCTCCTCACCAACATGTTCCCTCTGGAGTTTTTATTGAAATTGTTTTGTATTACATCATAGTAGCTGGCCTCGTGGGCTCAAGAGTAATAGAGTGTCAGTGGTGTATCCCAGGTTGACCTTAACTTGAGTTCTTCCTGCCTCAGCCTCTCAAGTGTGGGGATTAAAGGTTATGTACTAACATAGCCAAACTTTTTGTGATTTAAATTCGTATTATTCTTTAAATTTACAATTGAACATCTTTTATATTACTGTTGGTCACATGTAGACCAACTCTGGTGAGATATCACTGAAATTCTTTGTCACTTTTTTTTTTTCTTTTCAATTAAAAAAAAAATTATTTTCGGTGGCTAGAGAGATGGCTCAGTGGTTAAGAGCATTAGCTGCTCTTCCAGAGGTCCTGAGTTCAATTCCCAGCAACCACATGGTGGCTCACAACCATCTGTAATGGAGTCTGATGCCATCTTCTGACACATAGGTATACATGCAGATAGGGCACTCATGTACACAAAATAAATAAATCTTTTAAAAGAAACTTATTTTTGCTGAGCAGTGATGGCACACACTTTTATTTATTTATTTTTTTACTGGACTTTTTCTCTATTTACATTTCAAATGTTTTCCCCTTTTCAGGTCTCCACTTCAGAAACCTCCTATCCCATCCCTCCTCCCCCTGCATCTATGAGGGTGCTCCCCCACCCACCTACCCACTCCGGTCTTCCCTCCCTGGCATTCCCCTACACTGGATGGCACACCCTTTTAATCCCAGTACTTAAGAGGTAAAGGCAGGTGGATTTCTGAGTTTGAGGCCAGCCTGGTCTACAGAGCGAGTTCCAGGACATTCAGAACTACACAGAGAAACACTGTCTTGAAAGAAAGGAAGGGAGGGAGGAAGGGAGGGAGGGAAGGAGGGAGGGGAAGGGAAGGGAGGAAAAAGAAAGGAACATTTACGTGTGTGTGCTTGTGACATATTTTGTAGAAGGGTTCAGATGCCAGAAGTGGGGACTAGATCCCCTTAAACTAGGTGGTTATGAGCTGCCCAGCGTGTGTGCTGGGAACCAAGCTTATGTCCTCGGGACGTCAGCAAGTGCTAACCATTAAGCCACCTGCCCAGCCTCTTTGTCATTCCCGAACCGGGTTATTTAATTGACATATTGAGAGTTTTCTTTTGCTTTGTTTTGTCTCACCCCAGGATGGCCCCAAACCTGCAGCAATCCTTCTGTCTCTTTCTCGTAAATCCTGCAATGGCAGGTACATGGTACCACTCCCTGCCTCTCCCCTTTTTTCATTTGTCTGGGTTGCTGCTGAGTGGCAGAAGTTCTCTGTCCTCCGAGTGGACAGCTCTCCCGTCTACAGATTGCCTTTTCACTCTGGGGATCGTGACTTTTGATGAAGCTAAGGTTTTGATTTTGATATCTGTTCAGCTGTTCTTGCTTTAGTCGCCTATGCATGTGTTGTCACATCTAAGAATTTGTGAACATCGAACTTTTATAGTTACTGGCTGTGTGTTTTGAGTTAGTTTTTAGGTATACAGCATTAGGTAAATGTCTAATTTCATTCTCTTGTGTGTGGTGTGGCTGCCCAGGTTTCTCAGCACTATTTGTTGAAGTATCCACTAGTCTCTGTTAAATGATCTTAGCATCCTTGTCAAAAAGGATTGGCTCATATAACCAAGTGTTTTCTGTTGGCTCTCTATTGCATTCCTTGGTGTTGGTCTGTTTTGGGCCAGCACCATGCTATCTTGAGTACTGTAGCTTTGTGGTAAGTTGTAGAGTCAGGACTTTGGCAGCTGCTGTGTCCTGCAGGAATATTATCCCTGCCAGTCCAGTGCCTTCCACCTCCCCATTCTTTCTTATTTCTTAATTTTTTAAAATTATTCTTATTTATTTTATGTGCTGACAATTTGGGAAATTTGGTTCTTTTTTAAAAAGCAGAGAAATCTTATAAAATGATCTTGCTTTCTGGGCTTAGTCTTGAGGTGAAGTGTTCCATGTACTGGCTAAAGCCAATTAACAGATTCTTCCAAAGATCATCTCTTTATATCTTCATCTTCCTCCCAGATAACATCAAAATCAGTTCCCACTGCTCCCATTTTTCATGCTTTTGTTTGAAACAAACCTAACATAGAACATAATGTATGTCCTTAAAGCTCCCAAACCCTTTAGGCCTGCATCTCTAAGCAGAGTAAGTTCTTTGAGTGTGCGTGCGCGCGCGTGTGTATCTTTAAACTAATTTTTTAAGTTTATTTGTATTTTGTGTGTGTGTGTATGTGTGCGTGCCTGAGTGTGTGTATGTGTACTATGTGTGCAGGTGTCCTCAGAAGTCGTAAGAAGGCGTTGGATACCCTGGAGCTGGAGTTCTAGGTGTTTGTGAGCCACCTAATGCGGTTCTATGCAAGAACAGCAATTGCTCTCAACCACTGAGTTCTCTCTCACACAAAACATTTTAACAGCAAAATAGTCGATTGTAACTAAAAACATGACTGAAGATACTCCATTCAAAACTTATTTGGAAGTAATATGGAATAGTTGGATTTACTGACCTGTGCATTTCTCCCTTGTCAAGTAAGCTGTTTTATAAGTAAGTCCCCTGAGGATGGGCTATTCCATGCAGTGAGTGATGCTGTGAGTGAGTCCCCTGGGGATGGACCATGCTGTGCAGTGAGTGATGCTGTGAGTGAGTCCCCTGGGGATGGACCATGCTGTGCAGTGAGTGATGCTGTGAGTGAGTCCCCTGAGGATGGGCCATTCTGTATAGTGAGTGATGCTGTGAGTGAGTCCCCTGAGGATGGACCATGCTGTGCAGTGAGTGATGCTGTGAGTGAGTCCTCTGAGGATGGGCCATTCTGTGTAGTGAGTGCTGCTGCTTTCCACCACTCTCCCGGAAGCATGTTTGGATCTGAAGCCTACCTTGTCATCACTGTGTTCTAACTCCATGTAGATAGATACAGTGTTAGATACTGGTTTCCCAAGGTGACTGTAGTAGAGTTTCATAGTGACACTTGGAATGTCTCTCCATACAAGGCCTGGAGTATCCTGCAGTGGTGGAGTTTGCTCCATTCCAGAAGATTGCCAAAAGGAAGCTGAAGAAAAAAGATGCCAAGACTGGAAGCATTGAAGATGGTGAGCCCTTTTCAAAAGCTGAATTATATATAACCAACAGATTAAATATGCTCACCAAACATTACCTATCTTTGGAGAGGGGGATATACTCATTCATTTGTTCATTCTGTTTTAAACTTACAGATCCAGATTATAAACAGTTTCTGGAATCATACAGCTTGGAAGAAGAGAAGACCAGCGCTAGTCCTGAGACACTGCTGGGAGAGATAGAAGCAAAGACGAGAGAGCTCCTCGGTCTGTTCTGCTCGTTTGTTTATTGAGATACTTACTGATGGATTATACATTTAATTCTCCATTTTTCAAGATGAGGGTAAAATTTCCATTACAGGCTCAATGGAAGCAGTATTTCTACTTTCAACAAAAGTGTGGTAGCTTGGGGAAAGATTTCTGAACCTTTCTTGATGAAGACTATGCATCTAGGGTCCTTGCTTAAAATGGCCATGCTGCCACAGACAAATGCATGCCCTTGGCTGCTCAGAGAGGAGCATTTGTCGCAGCGTTGCTGTCTTTGTAGAGCAGCCATGGGTGGGCCTTGGGAGCCTGTGGAGACAAGACATTCGGCTCATGTATAGGAAGCTACAAATCTTCTGAGCAAGCTAACCTGTCAGGGCACAAGCCCAGCTAGAGTCTAGCATCTGGCTTGAATCCCCACAGAACTTCTTCCTGAAATGGTGTGTTTTAGAAATGTTTGTCTCTTCAGAAAATTCATGTGCAGACATGAGACACCTTTGTTTTTCACCAGGCACACTTAGTTTAGTCTCAGACACACCTGAATGTCCCATTTCCTGATGGTCTCAGCCCTCTTCTGGAGGGGCTGAAGAGATGGCTCGTAGTTTAAGAGCATTGGTTGATCTTCTAAAGGACCCAGGTTGGATTTCTGCCACCCAGATGGTGGCCTACAGCCATCTATAACTCCAGTCCCAGGGCATCCAGCGCCCTCTTCTGGCCTCTGTGGGTATCGCACACATATGGAGCACAGACATGCATGCAGGCAGAATACTCATACACACCAAGATTTCAGAAGCAGAACAAAACCCTTTTCCCAAGGCCTGCCACCCTTACATGTCCAGCTCACCCATCAAGACTTGTATAACATCTGCCACATAATTGGTTTGTTGGTTTCCACATGAATTCCCTTCCTGATTTCCTACCCACTTCCACAGTGGAGCTTTGTTTTCATCTTCTAGTTGCAGAAAAGAGATGTTTAAAATTGAGTGTGTGGTGAATAAAGAGACTAGAGTCTGGAGCTCTGTGGGAACAGAGTGTAGGCTCATGTAGTTGGAGAGATGTAAGGAGCCCCATGCTGAGACCTGACACCTGACTCCTTCCAGGAAGAGGCATGAGCTAATTCACTCCTATCATTGCCCTGTCACAGTGCTGGTAAGTGCCAGGGAGAAGCAAGGGTCTAGCCGATAGCCCGTGCTCCCCAGGGAAGGCTGTTGTATCATGCTGAGCGTGTTTCAGAAGTCAGATATTGGCAGGAAGGAGGGTGATGGACAGATTAGTGTGGGGGCTCAGGGACAGGAAGAACTAAAGACCTGAGGGTTGAGATGAGCAGGCAGGTTAATTGTGGCTCCCACATATACATAGAGAAGACAGAGGAGGAGACTTTGGGGGCAAAAATAGAGATTTAATTTCAAAGCATGTTAAAAGGCAGATTAAGTATTCTAGAACTCAACTTCCAACCCGTTCTCCGTCTTTCTTGCTTTGTGTTAAGTGTCCCCTTGTTATCAGATTGTCACTACAGGCCACTCTGAGACATCCTTTTTGTGGGTTAGAATCTAGTTTCATCCCCACAGGGGCATCTGTCCTTGGGCCTCAGCTTGCAGAATCTTGCTCAGTGCTTCCTTCATTCCAGATGTGGACCATGGGGGCTGCGTCTGTAGTTACTGCTTCTGCTTTTAAATCAGAATCTTCCCATGAAGCTCATAGCAGTCGGCAGTTTTTCCTTAGCTTTTAACCTTCCATGGAGTCTCATGAACAAGCCTAACAAATAATGTTTGAATACAATCATTATAAGCTCACGTTGGCGGTAGTCCTGACCGGACCACCTAGTGTTAGCTCCAAGTCTAGGCACTTCATGGCCTCCGCAAGCTTCATCACCTTGAGCCTTGTAAACCTTTGTGATAGGTAATTAGGAGGGGAGCAAGGGTGAGTCATTAATGTTCTTAAGCTTCATCTTGGGATCCTTTGTTTTGCTAGTCTGATAGCCAGAGTATCTCTTTGAAATAAATTCATTTCTGCCAGACTGATTACACCCATGACCAGAGCACCTGCCTTAAAGCGTGGGGATCTCCGAGCATGCCCACTCTCTTCAAGGCTGAGTACAATTTGATCTCTAGCCAAAGGTCCTTAGTATCACACCAACTCTCAGGTCTATCCAAGGATTCTTCTTAGCCCATTCACTGTGAGATCTTAAAGTCCTGCCTTTTCACCATGTACTTAAAGTTGAAGGCTGTAGAGCTTGTCCCTCTCGTGACACCTGTAGGCCTCTGACATGTGGGGGCTCACATCCCAGTCAGACATGAGAGGTGAGGCATAAGAAAGGTAAAGTTCCAGGACAGCCAGGGCTATACAGAGAAACCCTGTCTCGAAACCCCCCCCCCCCCAAAAAAAAGAAAGGTGAAGTGTGGAAATGCACTCTGGGTGAGAGAAATGGGTGGAAATGGTTTTGTTTGGTGGGTTTGGTTTTGGATCAGTGTCTTAGTCAGGGTTTCTATTCCTGCACAAACATCATGACCAAGATGCAAGTTGGGGAGGAAAGGGTTTATTCAGCTTGTACTTCCACATTGCTGTTCATCACCAGAGGAAGTCAGGACTGGAACTCGAGCAGGGCAGGAAGCAGGAGCTGATGCAGAGGCCATGGAGGGATGTTCCTTACTGGCTTGCTTCCCCTGGCTTGCTCAGCTTGCTCTCTTATAGAACCCAAGACTACCAGCCCACAGATGGTACCACCCACGAGGGGCCCTCCCCCCTTGATCACTAATTGAGAAAATGCCTTACAGCTGGATCTCATGGAGGCATTTTCTCAACTGAAGCTCCTTTCTCTGTGATAACTTCAGCTTGTGTCAAGTTGACACAAAACCAGCCAGCACAGTCAGCAATGCCATTTGCAGTCATTTTCTAACTTTAGATTGAATAGCTCTTGCCTGAAATGATTAAGACCAGAAATGTTCTGTTTGGGGCTTTCAAATGTGTGTGTGTGTGTGTGTGTAATATTGAGGAGTTGGAACACAAGTCTAAAGATAACAATTGTGGTTTCTGTGTATTTTAAACACATAGTTAGAGGGCAGGTGTATACCACATTTGCAGTGTATCTCTGTTTTGACTGACCTATCTCATAAAATTACTTAAAGAATTTTCCACTTGTGTTATTACATCAGTGCTCAAAACTTTACTTGGGGGCATTTCAGATTTTGGACTTTTGATTAGGTTGGCATGTATTAAAGACTTTGCAGTATTGGGGCTGGAGAGATGGCACAGCGCTTGGAGCACTTGTTGCTTCTGCAGAGGACCTGAGCAGTTCCCAGCTCCCACATGTCTGCTCGTTACCATTACTAACCTTCAGTTCCAGGGAATCTGACAGTCTGTTCTGACCACCTCAGGCACCAGGCATAAACATGGTACATATCATACATGCAGATAAGATAAAAATAAAATAAATCTTAAAAAAAAAAAAAACTTCAACAGTGGAAAAGCAAAAAATTCTGAAAATATGCATAGCATCAAAGGAAATATGTTAAATGTTACTTATGATTCTTCAGAAGTATAAAAATAAATTAGTAACATTTGAGAAGCTTAAGATATTACAAATAAACATTTTTTGCCAAGTATGGGAGCAATATTTTATGGCCCCTTTATTTTTTGGTTTTTCAAGACAAGGCTTCTCTGTGTAGCCCTGGCTGTCCTGGAACTCACTCTGTAGACCAGGCTGGCCTCGAACTCAGAAATCCACCTGCCTCTGTCTCCCAAGTGCTGGGATTAAAGGCGTGCGCCACCACTGCCTGGCTGGTTTGTTTGTTTGTTTTTGTTTTCCCCAAATTATTTTAATGCTAAATTAGAAACAAGTACTTAAGATAAATCTCAATTTACGAGTTACATGTAATGTAGAATCATTTTTATTCTTTAGCCAGAAGAACCACACCTCTTTTGGAGTATATTAAAAACAGAAAATTAGAAAAGCAGGTAGGTGACGTTTTACCTGGTGGGTATCTGTCCTGTACCTGCTGTTTCCACTCACGGAACTTACACATGTATTTGGCTTTATCTTCAGAGACTCCGGGAAGAAAAACGGGAGGAGCGGAGGAGAAGGGAGTTAGGAAAGAAGCGTCTGCGGGAAGAAGAGAAGAGGAAGAGGAGAGAGGAGGACCGGTGTAAGAGGAAGGAGGTGGATAAGCAGAAGAGAGCAGAGAAGGACGTGAGGATCAAGGTACTGCAGAAACGGTGCACCTCTGAGGTGTCCTAACTCGCTCTCTCGTGAGCTCAGACGTCCTTACACAGCCTGGTGGGTGCACCTCTGAGG
>JADRCH010000044.1:4582082-4623248 GCA_019843965.1 Rhynchomys soricoides | reverse complement strand
GAGAGAGAGAGAAGACATGTCTCAGACCACAATAGGGTAAAGATAGACTTAACTAGAGTAAATGAGAAATCTTATGCCTGTGGAAATTAAGCAGTACAAGAGATAAATTAGGAGGTGCCTTGGAATGAAGGAAAGGAGAACACAACTCAGAACCTTGTGAGCTGCTGCTAATGCCCGGCTGAAGGAGAAACAGGCAGCCGTAAACACACCCAGCAGGAAGAAGGCTTGAAAATATGATGCCACTTTACAACTTCCAGTATTTGAAAAAGAACAAACAAAACTACAAAGTAGAAGCCATAAAGAATAAAATTGAGCCCCCACACATGTAACAGATGTGCAGCTTGGTCCTCATGTGGGTCCTCCAACAACTGGAGCATGGGCTGCCTCTGACTCTGTTGCCTGCCTGTGCATCCCTTTCCCCTAACTGGGCTGGCTGCCTTGTCTAGCCTCAACAGAAGATATGCCTGCTCCTACTGCAACTCGATATGCCAAGGCAAATTGCTATCCAGGGGAGGCTTCCCCTTTTCTGAGGAGAGAAGGGAAGCAGCTATCTGAATGTAAATTAACAAAAAAAGAATAAAATTAAGAAAAATGAACTTAAAAAAAACTCAACAAAGCAAAAGATTTATTCTTTGAAAATATTACCATTTCACCCATTTCTGAAGAATAACTGAATTAGAAGAGAGTGCTGAGGTCAATTGCACATCAGCAAATAGGAGCACATTTGAGGGGAACAACTTCCTGGAAACACAACCTACCAAGACTATGTCATAAGGAAATACATAATAAGCAGGTGAGCTGGGTACCCAGGTGGCAGAGGCAGGTGGATCTCTTGAGTTCGAGGCCACCCTCCCTGGTCTACAGAGATAGTTCTAGGACAGCCAAGACTACACAGAGAAATCTTGTCTCAAAAAAAAAAAAAAAAAAGGGGAAAAAAAAAAAAAAGGAAGAAAGAAAGAAACGGAGGTGAAATTAGTATAAATCCACTAAACATGTAACAACTGTGGTCACAAGTATTTTATTGGTGAAGTCTACTAAACATGTCTAGCAACATAAAATAAAATTGTGTCATTCACAATTTAAATATACAAACAAACTGAAGAGGAGAAAACATATCCTACCTAATTCTAGGAGGCTAGCATTACTCTGCTACCAAATTGAGACAGCCATACCATAAAACAAAAACCTACAGATCAATATCTAATCTCAGGAGACGAATACTGGGGTAAATTAAACACTAGGGTGAGCCTGTTGCATGACTAAGTGGGACATATCTGGAGGAGCAAGGATGACTCTTTATATAAAAACTAATCACAACAAACACATCACAGTGTTAGAATGAGTTTTAAAGGCTGCACGATTGTTTTAATTGATCTGGAAATAATTTAATAAAATTAAGTTTTCATGATTAGTATATTTTTAAAAACTAGGAATAGAGGCAAACTACTTCAGCCCTAAGATGCACATATGAACAGTCCGTCACAGCCAGTGCTGAAAGACTGAACACCTCTAGCATAAGGGTGGGTGCAACAAGTCTTGCTTTTATAATTTCTGTTTAACACAGACAATTCTGGCTTGAACAGTTGGGCATTTTTGTGGAGCATTCATTGATTGCTAACTTATGTGGAGACAGCCCCTCCCACTGGAGGCTGTTCCATACCTGGGCGGGTGGCCTAGGCTGTATGGAGAAGGTAGCAGAGCAATCCAGGGGAAGAAAGCAAGCTAGGGATAGCACCAAGGTCTCTGCTTACTCAAGGTTCCTGCCTCGGGTTCCCTCAGTATCTTCTAAAGTAAAGCCTTTGCTCTCAGCTTGGTTTTGGTTAGTGTTTTATCACAGCAACATAGAAGCATCAAGGAACATTACAATCAAGTAAAAAGTGTCTCTGCTTTCTATTTATATGAGTTATATATCCCTGAAGATTACACACAGGCACACACAAAACTCTCAGGAGCTAATAAAATAAATTAGCAAAGTAGCTGGGTGTAGGGTCGCACAGAAAATCAGCTGTATTCTTACATCCTAACAATGAACAGTATACTGCAGGTAGGCTCAGCTCCTTTTCATCTCCTAAGTCCCCCAAATCTTACTTACTCTGCTTCTGGTAGATGCTGTTCTGCCCCACCCCCACAGGCTTTCCAGGGTTCTCCTGAATCTCACTCCCTTGACTTGCCAGGAAGGTCATACTTCTCTACTCCATGGGCGTCCAGACTCTACCTCTAGCTTCTCCAGGATCTCCCAACCCCAGGGTTGACAAGAGTTGACTCCAAATATGGAGAACCACAGTAGAAGGTGGTGGTAAAGAGGACCAAGAAGTGTGCTGACCCTTGGATAATGACTGTTGGTGCAAACGGTCATAGATTCTCAAAAGTGGGTTAGGGATGCTTGTGATGGCTTGTGCCTTTGAGCCCAGCGCCTGAGAGGAGGCAGAGACAGGTGAATCTCAGGGCTACATAGGGAGAGACTCTGTCCTTAAAAACCAAAGTCACTAATGTATTATGTGTCAGACAGCATGGGCTGCTTAAATAAGGTGGCCCTGGGTTCATTTCTATCAACATCCAAAACCAAAACACAAGCAACCAAACCACCACCACCACCACCACCACCACCATCAACAAAAAGGCAAAAGCTTAAGAAATTACATAGGTGTATAAAATAAGGTAAACTAGGTCTTTGCAATCTTTCAAAGCAAACCGACTAATACTAAAACTAAAGGCGAATACATTTCAATTGTAATTGAAGGCGGTTTCTAGGGTTTGACTTTGGAGACATGAAAGCTTTGTATTTGTCTTGTATTTCTAGTATGACAGTATGCCAATGAATGTGTCCTTATTAAGAAGGAACAAATCAAAACACAAAACAAACAAACAACAACAACAATCCAAACAAACAAAAAAAGGGGGTGGGGAGACAGAAGCCCAGACCAGAGGCTGGGCCCTTGCTTCCCGAGTCCAGCCCAGCTGGGAACCTTAGGGGCCGGAGGAGGGGGCGACCCGGAGGCACGCGACGGCACTTCCGGTGCGGGAGCGCGATATTTCCCGGCTGGTCTTGCGTCCGGCCGCCATTTCCGAGGCCGTGCAGCCGGCCCATCGTTTCCTGTGGGCGTTTCCGCCACTTCACTCCAGGACACCTCGCCGGTGGGTGAGGAGCCGGCGGGCGCTTGGGTACGGGCTGCAGGGTTCGGCGGGCGGGCGCCGTGGTGCGGGCGGGCGCCGTGGCGCGTTTGGCGCGGCCTGGAGGCCGGAGCGCACCGTGGCTTCTTCCTGCTCTCCGCCTCCCAGGCCGGCCTTCTTTTTTCTTGCTTCTGTCTGTAGCGAGTGGCGGCGCACAGGATGGGAGGGGGCAGTATCGGTCTGGAGTTTGACCTGTGGCCCGTGGCAGAAGGTCCCCAGACGTGGACCATACACTTGTCCAGGGAGTCTTTTCGGATGGCTGCAGCTTGCCTAGCAGGATGCTTTCCAAGAAAGGGCCAGGGCTTTGGCACTTGGCTGTGGAGTGTAAACTGGTGCCAATCTAGTGTTCCCTCACATTTTAACTAAAGATTCCTCGGTGCCCAGAAGTTCTACCCCCAGGTAAACGGATCGTGCTTGTCAAGAATACAAGGAACTCAGAGCAGTAAAGTTACTCTGAGGACCCCAATGGCACACAGGTGATAAACACTCTGCAGCATCAAGAGGGCTTCTCCTGTAAACTGTGGACCTCCTAAGTTAGGCTGGAGTTGCAGCTCAATGGTGAGCCCTTGCTTAAGAGTGAGTGAGGCCTTGGGTTCCATCACAGTACTTGGGAACAAAAAAAAATTATCACTTGTTACAAATTACCACACTAATTAACGCAAATTAATAGAATTGGAAAACGTGTAGAAATGTGCGAGTTATTTGTGCTTTGTGTTGTTTTTTTTTTTAAACGCAAAACCAGTCCAAAAATTATAACCTTTTTTTAAAAAGGCTACTCATAAAGAACTAGTATTCGTAAAGAACTTGTATATACGTAGACGTTCTAGGTTGCTTTCTGTTGCTGTGATCAAAAACACCTTTGGGGAGGAAAGGGTTAATTACAGGTTACAGTGAATTGTTGAGAGAACTAAGGGCAGGAACTCAATCGGAAAATACAAAATGAAGCTGTGTCCAGGCTTGCTCGCAGCCTCACAATTCAATTCTTACACAGCAAAGGCCTACAAGCCTAGGGACAGTACTTGCTACAGTGGCCTGTACTTCCTGCAGCAATTATAAATCAAGAGAATGCCTCACAAATGCCCATAAACCAGTTTGATGGAGACAGTTCTTCAGTTGAGGCTCCCGTATCCCAGGCATGTCAAGTTGGCAACCAGTGTAGCTTACATATCCACTAAGCTTACAGGTGTTCTATGTTGGATTTTTAATATAAAACATGTATATCAAAGTGTATTTTTAAGAGACTACCAAGGCCAGGTATGGTGACTCGACACCTTTCATCCAAGAACTTGGGAGACAAGGTAGAACTCTGTGAGCTGGAGGCCAGCCTGGTCTACATGGTGAGGTCCAGGACATCTAGGGCTACGTAGAGAGACCCTGTGTCAGGAAACAAAACTGTCAATAGGACTAGGTCTCCAGGAAGAAAGTGGGTAGCGTAGGTGCAGATGCCAGAGTGCATCCCTGCATTGGAGAGTATGGGTGACCAGCTGACAGCACAGTGACCAGTGGTCAGTTTTAGAGACTTCACAGTTAGTGTAGAAGTGCCGGAATCCAGACTGGAGTCAAGACCTTGAAGAGTTACTTTCAAGAATGGAGTTGGGTTGGGAAGGATCTGGGAAGTGAGCGGAGGGGAAAGTGATCAGAATGTACTGTATGAAAACAATTTTTTTAGTAATTAAAAAGAAAAACCTCAAAAAATACTTAGAGCGTTTAAAAAGAAGAGTTATTCTCTGAGCATTTTTCTCCACTGTAAAACGAAGAGATTGGGCTTAGTCCTGGTCTTGTATTGATCGCTAACTTCTCAGTGTGGCACTCCTGATGAACACTTTGTTTCAGTTCATGAGAAAGCATTTTATAAAATGTTCTGGGGCTGGGGAGCTGGCTCAGCCACGAAGAGACCTATTTGTTCTTGCAGAGAACCCAGGTTTGATTCTCACCATCTACATGGTGGCTCACATTAGCCTGTAGCTTCAGTTCAAAGAACCCAATGCCCTCTTCTGACCTCCATGAGCACCAGGCACACACTGTGCACAGACATAAATGTGATATCAAAATACTCATAAATAAATCTAAAAAAGCAAGACTTTTCTGTACTATACGTAATTTTTTCTTTGTGACATGTTTGTATTCATAAGTGATAATTTTTTAATACTTCTTGTCAACATGATGTGCTTTACATGTTTCCCTAGTTTGCCGGGTACCCCAACTCCTTTATTCTTTCTATTGCTAACAATTGAATCAGACCTTTGGCCTTACCCATGCTAGGCAATCGCAATTCCATTAAGCTACGCCTCTTACAGAGACTCTTAAAAGTATCTTTATCTACTGGGTGGTGGTGGCATATGCATTAGGAAGCACAAGACAGGCAGATCTCTGAGTTCAAGGCCAGCCTGGTGTACAGAGCACCAGGATATCTAGGGCTACACAGAGAAATGCTATCTCAAAAGAAGAAAAACCATTCTTTTTTATTTTTTAAACTAAGTTTAATAATAAACTAACTGTAATGGATTACCTGCCGCGGTGGTGCATACCTGTAATCCACCCTTGGGAGATGAGGCGGGACGATGTACCTGCCAGTCTTGTTTTTCACTTACTATATATTCCCTTTCGTCTGCGTAGCAGCCCACACTCCCAACAAAGCATTCTTATGTGGAACTGAAGACTATAGGACTCTGTAGGTTTGTGCAGTTGATTGTGGATTACCAATGCTTGATCAGGCTTCTTCCAGCTCAGTGTACTGGCTTTTCTCTGCCGTCTGCTTCTGTCCCTTGCCAGGCTCTGCTTATCTGCCCGATGTTAAGCAGACCATTTAATATTAGGGTTGAGTTTTCTCTGTTCTATTGGAGTTGTGGATGCTTTTTTTTTTGAGACAGGGTTTATGTTTCCCAGGCCTGGAACATAATATGTAGCTGAGGATGACCTTGAACTTCTGATCCTCCTTCAAACTCTTGATGTCTTGACATAAGCACACAGGTCTCATTTAGTTATAAAGTCTGTGAGTCTTCATGGAGCAACATTAGGACTGATCAAGTACTTTCTGAGCACACACCGCCAGGGACAGGAAAAAGTTACAGGGTGAACCTGGCTCTGTGAGAGCTGTGGCTGTGCTCGGAGTCAAGCTGAGGTGTCGGCCATGACTAGGATGCTGGCAGTATGCATCTGACTAGGTTTGAGGAGAATTGAAAGGAAAGACTGTGCCTGTGCTTTAGGGTGACCCTCTAAAGGATGAATGGGTTGCCTGTTAGGTAGGTAACAGAATGGATTTTGTAAGAGAAAAAAGCACCATTCTTTAGCTCCAGCACTTGAGTACCTGAAGAAGGAAGATTCTCATGAGTTCAAGGCCAGCCTGGTCTACATAGCAAGCTCCCGGGCAGTCAGGGGTACGTAGTGAGACCCTGCCTGAAAAAAACAAAACCAACAATACTAGTAATGATATCTTAAAATAGGACTTATGATATGCCTGGCTAGCTCAGTCAGTAGAGCATGAGACTCTTAATCTCAGGGTCATGGGTTCAAGCCCCATGTTGGGCTCAAGTAAATCTTGGGTTGGAGAGATTGCTCAGTGGTTAAGAGCACTGATTGCTCTTCCAGAGGTCCCGAGTTCAACTCTCAGCAACCACATGGTGGCTCACAGCCATCTTCAATGCGATCTAATGCCCTCTTCTGGTGTGTCTGAAGAGAGTGACAATGTTCTCATATACATGAAATAAATAAATAAATCTTAAAAAAAATAGGACTTATGAAAATTAAAAATGTTATTAAATTTTTGTGTTCACTGTTTTTGAAATTACAGCGATCCTGTGGTTTTAGGTGCTGCAGTCTGCTGCTCTCTGAGGGCACAGAAGGAATATGAACATGGTTGCACCATTGCCTCTATCATAGCACGTGTTACATGTGCCCAGCAGTGGCAGTACTTTTGCTAAGTGGTAGTCTCACTTCTCTATCATAGCGTGTGTTACATGTGCCCAGCAGTGGCAGTACTTTTGCTAAGTGATTGTCTCACTTCTCTATCATAGTGTGTGTTACATGTGCCCAGCAGTGGCAGTACTTTTGCTAAGTGGTAGTCTCACTGTGTTTCCCAGGCTAGCATCAACACTCACTTTTAGGTTCAAGTGAGCCTCTTGCCCTTAGCTTCCTGAATAGCCAGCCTGCAGGCATATATCACTACCCTTGACAATATGACTTTGTTTACTGTCATGTTTGTGTGTAATGGTTACGGTTTTATCAGCTACTGATTCCTGTGCTGAGGAGGTAGCATGCCAGAGTGGGCAATGGAAGTGGTGAGAAATAGGGAGAGAAGTCCTGAAAAACCAGAGTTCAGAAAAAACATAAAACTTAGTAAATACTAAATGCAGTGTTGCATATTAAGCAAAGAAAGGGGTTGTCTAATCAAGAGTTGAAACAGCTGATTTGGGGTAAAAAGGATAGGCTAGATTTCTCCATCCTTCTAAAGGTAGATTAGTGATGCAAACTTAATGTTGCTGAGGATGGAGCTTAGGGCTGAGCATCTACCAGCATGCGAAGGAAGGCCTGTGGTCAACTCACAGCACCACCAAAACTAAGCTACAGAGTGGATGGGGATCTCAGAAACCCAACTCCCAGATGAAGAGCTCCAGGCAGTTCGGCTGCTGAGAATCTGTTTTCCCGAGGAAAAACCCCCTCGTTGGTTATCCACTGAGGAGTGCTAGCCCTGAAAACGGATAAGGAGCACTAAGTGAGCTCAATAGGTTATATTTGTGGGGGGAGGGGGGGAGTAATAAAGAAAAAGTCATGAATTGGGGGAGGGGTGACACAGGGTTATGCAAATACAATACATATCTATGAAATTTTTTAAGTAAGTTTTACAAAATTTAAAAACTGAAAGTAAAATAAAATGAAAAACAACAAACCAAAGGATGCAAGTGTTAGAAAGAATGAAGCGACCAACATTAGAAAAAACATACGGAATGATTAAAAACAAACAAACAAAAAAAAAACCAAGTGGAATAAGAAAGCACAATGTAAGCCCTGTGCGGTGCTGTGTTTGTGATCCTAGCATGTGGGAGGCCCAGGCAGGTGGTGAAGAGCTTGGGCAAGCAGGCCAAACTGGACTGCATAATGAGACCCTGGCTCAAAGAGCAGAACTCAGAACCTAGTTGTATAAAAACCGTTTGTGGTTAGATACTATAAAATTAATGAGATAAATAATAAGCTGGAAATATTTAGATAAGGGCTGTTTTCTTTGTAATTGTACATTAAAGTTCACAAATCACTAAGAAAGATGGACATAGAAAGTGAACCAATACCTAATTTTTAAAAAGACAAAAGGCTAGTAGGGAAATTGTTCAGTCTTTCTCACTAAAGAATACAGCAAAGCTTGGGTGTGGTGCTGTACTCCTGTAATCCCAGTATTCATAAGGTGAAGGCTGGAGGTTATCCTGCATTTTCAGGTCAACCTGGGCTACATAGTAAGTACCAGGCTAAACCAGTGCTACCTATCAAGACCCTGCGTTTCAAAAAAAAAAGTAAACTCCTAGATAAAAGGAGACACCATTAAACGGCAGTAGTGAGGTCCTTCCTACCTGGGTGTAGCTTGAGTTTTGATTTTACTCTGTTTTGAGGAGCTGGGCAGTTCATTCTTTCCTGTACTCTTGGTACACTTTAAAATTCAAGCAGCCTTTGAACCAAGCAATAATCTCCAAGAAATATTTCCTAC
Organism: Rhynchomys soricoides; assembly: GCA_019843965.1. Classification (NCBI taxonomy): domain Eukaryota; kingdom Metazoa; phylum Chordata; class Mammalia; order Rodentia; family Muridae; genus Rhynchomys; species Rhynchomys soricoides. The sequence continues at coordinate 4,614,385 of JADRCH010000044.1, read as the reverse complement.
AGAAATACTCTTATACAAAAAGTAGAAGGGAGTTCTACTCTCTCTAAAAATGTCCTATAGGTTCTCAAAGCACGTGAGCATAGGTTTAGTGTGAGCCATGTGTGGGAATGCTCCGCTTGTGTATGGCTGGAGCACTTCCTCGGTATACTAGTTACAGTGAAAAAACTGGCCAAAAATCCTAGCCTCCGTCATCTCTGTCCCGTGTCTGAGGCCTGTGCTGGGATACCTTGAAGAGCTCAGAGACCTTTTTACAGCTTCTCTGTTTTTATTCTTAGGGTGATTAAAATATTCCAAAAGTTGATAGAATATAAAGCCAGGATCATGTTCAAACAATCTTTCCAGAGCTAGACTTAATAATTTCCTGGAAAAGATCTAAAGTTTCTTCTTAGATTTAAGTCACCTAGGTATGTATCAGCTGTGTGTGTGGACAGCTTGTTGATTGAGGATTTTAGGATCTAGGTGTAAAGCTACAATAAGTAGTTAGGAGCTAATTCTTGAGAAACTGATAGTCCTAACCCTAGGCTGGAACGAATCAGTCAGTCAGTGTCTCTGAAAGCATGGCCATGTCTTCACGAAGAGTGAGAAGGGTGTGCTTGAGTGACAGCGTTAGGGTTAAGTGAGGCCTGTATGAAACACAGAGTGCTGTGACTCAGTCAGAGGTTAATCTCCCTTTGAAATCTTGTAGGCATTTTCAGTAAAGCATATGCCATTCTGGACTATGCAAGTGCAGTATTGTGTTCAGCACAGAATCCTTTGGAAATAACTCCTTTCTCTGTTGCAGTGGTGTTGAAGTCTTTCAAGCGCAGTCCTGTGGTGTGACACAAGATGGAAGTGTGTCAGGAACTTCGGAAACCAGCCATAAGCCTGGAATGTGGCCACTGCAGTTTCCGAGGCACCGATTATGAGAATGTGCAGATCCACATGGGCACCATTCATCCTGAATTCTGTGATGATATGGATGCTGGAGGACTGGGCAAGCTGATCTTTTACCAGAAGAGTGCCAAACTCTTCCACTGCCATAAGTGCTTCTTCACTAGCAAGCTGTACTCCAATGTGTACTATCATATCACAGCCAAACACGCGGCCTCAGACAAGTGGAGTGACCAGCCAAAAGAGCAGCTGAGCAAAGAGACAGAGTCTGGGAAAAGCCCTTCCCTTCCTGAACATCAGAACACCTCTTTTGACCCAGCAGAAGTGAGGCCCACTCCATCCCTCCCCATAGAAACACAGAAAACTAGTCCGAGTTTGTCTCCAGAGTCACAGGCATCTGTTCCTCCAGTTCTGGAGCCTCAGAGCTCTGGTCCTGTTATTTCGCCCGAGCCACAGGCCCCTTGTCTTCCTGCTGAGGTCTCACAAACTGCTCCTGTCTCTTCCCCCGAGTGTCTAGACCCACCCTGTGAGCTTCCTGAGCTGGAGAAGCCTGAGCGAACCCCTTCTCCTGAGTCAGTAAAGTCTGCTCTTGTCAGCTCCAAGCCCCCAAAGCACTCTCCCTTTGCAGATACAGGGGCTCCCCCTTCAGCCTTGTCTCCAGAGTCACCAGTTCTAGCCACTTCTCCTGAACCTTGGGGTCCCTCCCTCACTGCATCTCCAGAGTCTCGGAAGCCAGCAAGGACTGTCTCACCTGAGCCAAGGAAGCCATCCCCATCAGAGTCTCCTGAACTTTGGAAGCCATTCCCTGCCATCACTTCAGAGCCACGGAGACCAACCCCAGCAGTATCACCAGGTTCCTGGAAGCCAGGGCCACCTGGGTCTCCTAGGCCTTGGAAATCCAGTCCTTCAGCAACATCAGGACCGTGGAAGTCATCTAAACCTGCTCCACCTGTGTCTCCTGGACCTTGGAAGCCAATACCTTCTGTATCACCTGGGCCTTGGAAACCAGCTCCATCTATGTCCACTGCATCCTGGAAGTCTTCAGTCTCAACTGCTTCCTGGAAAACGCCACCCACATCTCCAGAGTCATGGAAGTCTGGTCCACCTGAACTCCGAAAGACAGCACTTCCGTTGTCTCCTGAGCATTGGAAGGCAGTGCCCCCTGTATCTCCTGAGCTCCGCAGACCTGGCCCACCACTTTCCCCGGAGATCCGAAGTCCAGCAGGTTCTCCAGAGCTCAGGAAGCCTTCAGGGTCACCAGACATTTGGAAGCTTTCTCCTGACCAGCGGAAAACGTCTCCTGCTTCCCTGGATTTCCCCGAGCCTCAGAAAAGTTCTTGTGGTAGTTCTTCTGAGCTCTGGAAGTCTTCCTTCATTATGGAGTCTCAGAAACCTAACGTCTTCTCGGAGACGAGGAAACATGCTGCTTCTGGCTCTTCTGAGTCACCGAAGGTAGCCTCAGACATATGGAAGCCTGTCCTGTCTGTCGATGCTGAGCCTAGGAAGTCCACACTGTTTCCCGAGCCCACCAAAGCAGTCCTTCCTGCTTCTCCCGAGCCACGGAAGCGTGCACTTTTCCCAGAGTCCCGGAAGCATGTTCTTTTACCTGAGCTTCCCAAATCTGCTGTGTTCTCAGACGCCCAGAAGACCACTGAGCTTAGTGAGGAAATACAACTTGAAGCTGTGGATGATGCAAAATGTGATAGTCTGGTCCAGGACGGGCTCCTGGCTACACCCAAGAAACTGCTAGATGATACTTTATTTCCTTCTTCAAAGAAGCTCAAGAAGGACAGCCAGGAGAACTCGGATGCTGAGCTCAGTAGTAGTGAGTACATCAGAACAGATCTAGACACCCTGGACATGAAGGGCCAGGAGTCAAGCAGCGATCAGGAACAGGTGGATGTGGAATCTATTGATTTTAGCAAAGAGAACAAAATGGAGTTGGGTAGTGCAGAGCAGGCCAAAAATGTGCTTCAGTTCACCGAGGAGAAGGAGGCCTTCATCTCTGAGGAGGAGATCGCCAAGTACATGAAACGTGGAAAAGGGAAGTATTACTGCAAAATCTGTTGCTGTCGGGCCATGAAGAAAGGCGCTGTCTTGCACCACTTGGTTAATAAGCACAATGTCCACAGCCCGTACAAGTGCACAATCTGTGGAAAAGCATTTCTTTTGGAGTCTCTTCTTAAAAATCACGTAGCAGCCCATGGGCAGAGTTTACTTAAATGTCCACGCTGTAATTTTGAATCAAATTTCCCAAGAGGCTTTAAGAAACATTTAACTCACTGTCAGAGCCGGCATAATGAAGAGGTGAACAAGAAGCTGATGGAAGCTCTTGAGTCGCCATTGGAGGAGCCGCAGATTTGATTTTCCAACAGTCACCCTTGCTCTGCAGTGTTGCTTGCCAAACTCTGAGGTTGTTGGGGAGCCTAAGGATCAGTAGCCAGTGTGTGTGTGTAGTGAGTGTGTCCTGTTTGCCTAAATAGTGTTACAACGAATAAGTATTTGGTTATTTTTTATATGATCTCTTGTTTATGTGGTCGGCTATTTTGTAAGTTAATACATTTCTGTTACAGGTTTCAGATGGAGCTCATTTTCCATAAGCCTATTTTAGTCATAATACCAGGAGTAGGGGAAGGCCGTCTAATAAACAAGTTTAAACCTAACCAAGCCTTTCTCCTGTGTGTGTGTGTGTGTGTGTGTGTGTGTGTGTGTGAGTATGTGTGTCTGTCTGTGTGTAACTGATTCAGAACAGACATTATTAGATGAGGGCTCAGTGGTGGAGCCTCGCTAGCATGTTTTACATACTTATCAGTTCCAGGGTTCTATCCCCAGTACTTAAAAAAAAAAAAAAAAAAAAAAAAAAAAAAAAAAGTGGAGTGTATGAGACTTGAGCATGAAAAGTAAATTTGAGAAAAAGTTTGTTAAATGTACTTTTGAACCATGTCTTATATCTTATTTTTTCATGTAAAATTAGTTTATAAATCTTCAATACTTTCTTGATGTTCATTAACATGTTGCAGAGCAGCGGTTCTTAACCTGGGGGTGGAATGACCCTTTCACAGAAAGCAGATATTTACATTACCATGGTAGCAAAGTTAGCAGCAGCAACAAAAATAATTTTATGGTGGGGGGAGGGGGTGTCACCACTCCCTGAGGAACTGTTTTGAAGGGTCACAGCATCAGTGAGGCTGAGAACTGCTGTTGAAGAGAGGCTTAGGGTCAAGGGTTCTCTGCTGATAGGACAAGTGAGTAGGTTTGGAAGGCAGTTTTGGTATTTTCTGCAGGCTGAGAAGGCCATGGGATTAAGGACACCACTTCCCTGTAGTTCTTTGCAATGAAGTCTTCCTTGTGGGGTCCTGCCCTTCACTTCCCTGCCAGCTCACATCAACAGATGATCCTTAATTGCCAAATGTGTTAGTGTTTGTACCTCCTACTCTGGACCTTATGTACTTTCTGTTGGGGCTCAAGACCTGAGTAATGAGCAGGAGCTGAAAGTCTTCCAGATTCACAGTAAAAAGTGAGTAAACGGCGCTGGTGTGGCAGCAGCACACACTAGACTCAGACTTGACTGCTTGGGAGCTGAGTTGAAGAGGGTTCACTTGAGCCCAGCCTGGGCAACACAGTGAAGTCCTGCCTCAAAAAGCATTCCTGTTGGAAAACATCCTTCTTTTGTTTCACATCGTTTTTGCCATTGTAAATACCTTGTATCTCTCTGTGGATTATTCTAACATATTTTGTTAAATGTGTATCAACCAAATTAAAATGGCTTTCATGTTAATGTCTTCATGTGCACTTTTAATAATCGCATTATAATCAGACTTATAAGAGAGGCTTATTTGGCTCTTGGGTTTGTAGGTTTCATTGGCTTGTAGGCGTGTGGCAAGGAGGAAAGGTGTGGCATCGGAACACTGCTCCCCTCAAGGTATCAAAGAGAAGAGGAATGGGGAAGGGCCAGGGCCAAGATACGGCCCTCACAGGCACACCACCAATGCCCCGCACAGGCACACCACCAATCACCAATGCCCCGCACAGGCACACCACCAATCACCAATGCCCCGCACAGGCACACCACCAATGCCCCGCACAGGCACACCACCAATGACCCACCTTGCCCAAGTGTGCCACCACTTGTAGTGTATTCAGTTTTTACTCTAGAGGCTGAAACATTGGCCAGAGCAGAGCCTTCACAACCCACTCCTGAAAGTGCCCTCAAGCACATGGGTGTGCTTCACTCACGCCTGCCCACCTGTCCACTCAAGTCAACAAGATTAATTGAGGGAATTTTCAGTGGATTATACCCAAATGTCATTTTTTTGTTGTTTTTTTTTTCTAGACAGGGTTTCTCTGTGTAGCCCTGGCTGTCCTGGAACTCACTCTGTAGACCAGGCTGGCCTCGAACTCAGAAATCCACCTGCCTCTGCCTTCCGAGTGCTAGGATTAAAGGCATGTGCCACCACTGCCGGCAAATGTCATCTTAAGAGACTAGTTTTCATGTGTTGAGCAGTATATTCTAAGCCACGTTCCCCCTTAGTTCTGTAAATCAGGATGAAGGTGGTTTGCTTGCTGCAGGTGGCCAGTCTTCCCTGCCTCATTTTAACAGTGTTGTGTGTGTGAGGGGCTGGGGTGGGGTGCTCACTGCACAGCTAGGATTGACACAGATTTAGCTCTTCAGGCTCAAAGCCTTGACCCTGTTGTATTTTAAAGTGTGAGCTTTAAGCCGTTGTTCTTGCCCTGTCCACTCTGGTTTTAGACCTTGTATCTATTAAGAACTGACTGTAATTTGATGGAATGACTTTGCTTCCTGTACAAGAGCCACTTAATAATATGACCAGCAATGCCTCTTTTCTTCCCTATAAGACTAGTCCTAGTGAGGTTCAACGCAGTGTTTTCATGAACAACAGTGGTATCCACATCTGTAGGGTGGAGTCTGACTACCTTAGATACTAACAAATACCTGAAAAAGCATCCTAGCAGGCTCCTGTCTTGTCCCCCAAGAAAGTCCTTTTCCCAAGGCATTTAGACAAAGGCCCCATTCCCTCCTGGGCTTGAAGAAAGTTCCTGCTTGCTAAATGTGGAGTCACTCTCTTTTATCCCTGGCAAGGGGAGCCTGTGGCCCTTCCATTGACTTGGGTACCTATTGTCAAGGTCAAGGCTAGCTTCTAAGCTCCCTCAGCCCCACCCCAGCTCACAAACCCCGTTTCTCCCAGTCCTGTTTAACTCTGAAAATCTTCCCGGTAGCTTTTTGTCCTCGCTTTCCTGGAAGCAAGCCTTGGCACTTTGGAATAAACTTTTCTTTTATCACCCAGGGCAGCTGTTGTGGTTTCTTTACTGCACCTGTTTTCATTTGGGTCCTCAGGCCCCAGGTCTAAAATAAATATTTCTACTGTAGCAGTTACCTGTTCATGTATACTCTTGATAACATGATGTAAGTTTCCTGTCACCCTCAAGTTAACTTTAGCTAGCCTAGGGAAAAATACAGTCCAATTCTAATTAGCCCTTAGGATCGAATTGCTGCTATTGGCAAAACCACTGGGGCAGCTCTATCTTAAGCTCCTAGTCTGCCTGTATGCTGAGTGACCTATAGCTCTGCCAATAGCATGAGAGAGATCCAGGCTTTTACTGGTCCTGCTTTTACTGAAGTAGGTTGGGGTCTGGTTAACAAATGTAAGTGGCTTGTGTACTCAAGTGTCAGACGAACACAGGATTAATAAAAGATGTAGCTCTATGCTACTTTAAAGACATACAAGAAAAAATTTAAGAGGAAAAAAACCACTCATCCTTAGGTTGGCTGTTTCTGATAGTTGCTTGCTTTGGAGGCAGGGTCTCATGGAGCCCACATTGACCTTCTACTTGGTATGTAGCTGAGGATGAGTTTGAACCTGTGACTCTCCAGTCTCTACCTCTTAAATGCTGAAACTACAGGTCTGCACTACCATGCACAGTTTCTGTGGTGCTGGGGATTGAACCCAGGACCTTGTGTGCATGTTAAGCAAACACTACCAATCAAGCTACACCCTTAACCCTGGTTTAGGGAAGAAAGTATATCAGCAGTACATGTTATTAATGAGCAAATGTGAATTTAGTGGCAACTGGAATGGTCCTAAGTATTTATCTGTACCTTAAGAATACATAAAGCAAAAGCTGATGAATCAAAAAAACAGTTGGAAAATTAATTTACCTCTCAGAAAGAAGCTTATCAATACCAATGCTCTATACAAGATCTGGACTTCTCTTTGGGGAGCTATGTGCCTGATTTCTATAAAACTCTTAAGAGCTGCAGGGTGGGCATATTTTAAGTAATCATAGGCAGGATGAAAACAGTCTGGGCTTAGAATAAATTAAACCCTCCAAGGACTGAATGTTTATAACTATCACTGTGGAATCAAGTTAGAAATCACGAGTGAAGTGAAGCATTCCAGATGACACCATTCTAAATGACCAAAATGAAAGTTGTTTTGACAGAAACTCCGAGCTGCAGCTAGAGCTGTGGACAGAGGAAGATGAGGGCAGAGGAAGGAAACGCATGTTTAAACTATCCGTAAGAAACAGCTGAGTAGTGGACAAGCGCAGGTGTCTGGGACATGGATGGAAAGGGACATGTGCACTGCCAGAGTCGCTGCATCTGGAGTGTGCTGAGTGCTCAACCATTTGTCGGACCTGGAGACCGAAGTAAAGCTTAAGCAGACTGGGTCACTTCCTTGAAGGTCCTTCTGGTTTTCCAGGGACTGTTTTCTTGCTAGAACTTCACCCCCAATATAGTAGAGAAAACGTCCATATTAGAGAATATGGGTAATTATGAACAAAATATTGGCAAAAATATTTTTAAAAATACACTGGTCTTTATGATGAGGTCAAGTGGAAATGAGGAACGTGTAAGCCATATACAAAGGCGCAACCTTTTTCTCTACTGCTTGAAGCATTTGCTGCTGCCAGGTTTGAAGGCTGGAAGTCCCAAGGTTGGGTGGCTCCTGCCTGGCTTCTGTTGAGGGTCTTGTCTTAGTCCATGTTCTATTAGGAGATACCTTATAACCAAGGCAACTCTTACACAGAAAGCATTTCATTGGGCACTTGCTTACAGTGTCGGAGGGTTAGTCCATTGTCAACATGACAGGCATGGTACTGGAGAAGTAACTGAGAGCTATGTCCTGACCTGCAGGGTGGCAGGGCTGGGTCTGGTATGTGTTTGAAACCTGGAAACCCCCTCACCCAGAGACACGCTCTGTCCAATAAGGCCACACCTCCTAATTGTTCTAATCCTTCCAAGGACGCATTCAAACATTGGAGCCTCTGGGGGCATTCTTATTCAGACCACAGGTCTCTAGCAACATGACAGCAGTACTTGTTGGAGGGAAAGAAGAAATGGCTTTTTAAAAAAGTTTTTATTCTTTTAAATTCATGTATGTGCACCTATATGAGTTATGTGTGCCATGTGCATGCAGGTGCCTTGCACAAGTCAGAGGGTGTCAGAGCTCATGGAACCGGAGTTACATGTGGCCACGAGCTACCTGATATGGATGCTGGGACCCAAACCTAGGTGCTCTGCAAGAGCAGTAAGTAGCCTTAACTTCTGACGAACCCTGCTTTCCACGTGGGTGAGGGAGCATTCAGCCCCAGAGCCAGGCTCTAGGGCAGGGAGTCTGGTAACAAATAATGGACCAAATGGGGGTAATATTTGAGAGCATCTTTGGATAGGTTGCTCGTAGAGTTTTCTGGTGGCTTGCCAGCTGTGTGACAGGGAAGGAAAAAGAAAAAAAGTCCTGAAGCTGGGAAACCTCATTTTGTTCAGGAAGTCTTCCTCTCCTTCCTGTTCAGCAGTGTCGGTGGCTCCTTTGAACTAAGAAGGGAAAAGGAAGTGTTTCTAAATCCATGGCCTTCAGGTTTGTCTCCCTGGCTAACTCTTGCTAGTTCTGTCCACTGGATCTCACTCCTTTGTCACCTGCAGCTGTTCCTGATGGAGTTCTTCTTGAACTATTGGACAGGGAAATTCTGTGGTGGCTTTTAGCTGGCTTGTGTCCTCCTGAGAGCCTTCTGTAGTTCAGTTATGTTTGTTTGGATTCTTTGGTGCTAGTTTGATAGGACATTACAGAACCTTTAAGACAAGCCATACTGGGGCTGGAGAGCTGGCTGGTTCAGTGGTTAAGAGCACTCAGTGTTCTTGTAGAGGACCGGAGTTCACGTCCCAGCACATACATGAAGGTTCACAACTAGCTTAACTCCAGCGGTTCCACTGCCCATTTCTGGCCTCTTCTGGTAGGCATGCACACAGAGCACTTACATACATGCAAGTAACACACACAATAAAAATAAGTTTAGAAAGGAAGAGAAAAACCACAGCTGTTTGGAATCTCTGCTGTGGTTTGAGGAGGTGCAAATTGTGTTTCAGAGATCCCCAGTGTGATCTACATGGGAGAATTGATGGTTTAGTTATGGGTAAACAGAACACACAAGACCCTGGTAATTCCTGCTAGTCTAACTATACCTCATTGGAGGGACCTGTGTTAGAGCCCACCATTCTGGGCTGATTCCTGGCTTTAAATGCCATAAGTACTCTAAATCTCAAGTACAAGGTAAAGTTCAGGGCTTTTATGTCTGATTTTATGTATATGAGTACACTGTAGCTGTCTTCAGACACACCAGAAGAGGGCATCAGATCCCATTACAGATGGTTGAGTCACCATGTGGTTGCTGGGAATTGAACTCAGGACCTCTGGAAGAGCAGTCAGTGCTCTTAACCATTGACCCATCTCTCCAGCTCTGTTTTGTTTTTAATCTCATGACTATTTTAATTAATTAATTAATTTTGGATTTTTCAAGACAGGGTTTCTTTGGGTAGCCCTGGCTGTCCTGGAACTCACTCTGTAGACCAGGCTGGCCTCGAACTCAGATATTCGCCTGCCTCTGCCTCCCGAGTGCTGGGATTAAAGGCGTGCGCCACCACTGCCCGGATATTTTAATTTATTATGAGGTAGTTTGTAGGTCTTTTGATACTTCAGGAAGCAAAACCAGTAACTGCTCTTCAAGGATGGAGGAAACAGGCGCACACACACTATATTTCATTATTACTTTTCAGAAAGCCACATATATAACTATTGTTCTCCTTGGTTTTATATTTGATTGGGGGGCTTTGGCTCTTCATCTGTCTTTTCTTTGTAGACAACCCGTTACAAGACTGAGGAGACAGCTCAGTTGGTAGAGTCTGTCTGCAAGCCTCTTGGATAAAAGCCACCGTGGCATGGTTTTGTAATTTATGCTGTGGCAGAGGGCAGGATGAGAGGGAAGGTCCCAGGAGCTCACCGGTTATCTACTTTAGTTAATGAGTTCCAGGTTCAGTGAGACCCTGCCTCGAAAATTAGGGTGAAAGATGACCAAAAGACACCTGATGTTGACCTCTGCTCTCCACACACGTGCTCAGGCACCCATGTGCATGTATGCACATACCCACATGAACAAATACATATTTAAGTCACTTAAGATTACTTGGGGGATTATTACTCTCTAGCACTGCCTAGAATTCAGACACTAAAAGGATTCACTCAGACTGCTTAGGATTAAAAGAAAGGAACCAAGTTACTGTTTTGTACATAAAATTTAAAAATTTAAGGCTTGCAAAGTTTGTTAGCCATATAACCAAATAGTTTCAGCTTGTCGTAGATATAATTGAATTTAAATGTCTATAGACTTAGTACATTTGTATTATCATATTTACACTTACACTATACCTCAAATACTGTGATTTTTTTTTTTAGATTATTTCATGTGTGTAAGCCTGCATGTAAGTCTGTGTACAGCATTTGTACCTGGTACCCATGGGATCAGAAGAGGGCATCAGATTCCCCTGGGATTAGATACCAGTGGTTGTAAGCCACCGTGTGAGAGCCAGGATCCAAACCTGGGTCCTTCACAGGAACAATCAGTGCTCTTAAACACCGCTGAGTCACCTCCAGCCCAGTGATTTGCATTTTTCTTCCTCTTTGACCAAGAGAGGACTTAGGATATTGATCATATTTGTTTGACACCTTAAATTCTGCAGGTAAAAGTAACTTTAAAAAAGTGAAATGTAAAATGTGTTGATAAATGCTTATAAAAGATCTGTAAATTAAAAAACTAAAATATTTGCTAAGATCAGCAGCTCTTGGTTTTTCATTTCTTTCTTTTTCTTTTTTTTTTGATACTTTTTACATTTCAAATGTTTCCCCCTTTCCAGATCTCCCCTTTGGAACCCCCCTAACTCTTGGCTTCTTAAGAATTCTTGAAAAGGTAACATATTTGAGTGTATCATATAAGTTTCACAAAGTATTAATATGAAAAGACAACCTGATGTTTTGCCAAGAGACCTATGATTTCCGACTACAGGAACGATGGGTACCAGAAAGTAACGACTTCAAGTACATTTCTTTCTAGTATGGACCCAAAGTTTGGAGGGACTAAGCTTTACATAATAAAGATTTTGTGTGTTTGTTTTTGGCTCCAGACAGGGTTTCTCTGGGTAGCCCTATTAAGCCCGTACTCATTCTGTAGCCCAGGATGGTCTTAAACTCACCACAGTCCTTTTGATTCAGCACCCTGAATGCTGGGATATGCCTCCATATCAAACTTCAAATTATTTTTGTTTTGGTTTTTCAAGATGGGGTTTCTCTGTGTAGCCCTGGCAGTCCTGGAACTCAATCTGTAGACCAGGCTGGCCTTGAATTCAGAGATCACGACACCTCAGTCTGTCAAAGAGGCAGAGGTAACTAACTGACCTTGACAGATCCTGCCCCCGACTCCCAACACACACACAGAGCCAAGGAAGAAAACAGTATTAAAAACAGAATTCCATGCCAATTAAGGATTATATAAGGCTAGAGAGATAGGTGGCTCAGCGGTTAAGAGCACTGGCTGCTCTTCCAGAGGTCTTGAGTTCAATTCCCAGCAACCACATGATGGCTCACACCCATCTATAATGGGATCTGATGCCTCTTCTGGTGTGTCTGAAATAGTGACAGTGAACTCATATACATAAATAAATAATTCTTTATTAAAAAAAGATCGTGTAATTGCCAGCTTAAAAATGCCATTTAGTTTTCTTCCTTGTAAACTAAGTAACTATTTAGCCTTTCCTTCAGAGGCAATAGAAATAAGCCACACAGTCACCAGTGACCCCTGGGCTATAATCCCTACTAAAACATGCAAGATACACAGAAGCAAAGCCACAGTGCCTTTTCTCCTTGACAGTAGTTGGGTCTCTTAAGTATTTCCATGTAATTCAAGGACTTCAAGTGGAGGAGCAAGGCCTTGGCCAGAAGTACAGAGTTACAGGGAGGAAATGAGACAAAGCATACTAGGCTATGTTTCCCTAACTTTATTTATAAAGAACGCAACTCTGACACAGACAAAAATTCCAACAGACTCCAGAGTCTATTAACAACAACAACAACAACATGCCCCAGTTAATGCCTGTCTGTGGCCCACACTGAGGAGTCACTGGAACGATCCTTTGGAAAGAGTATCTCACTTAAAACACAGGAAACAACTTGTGATCTGGAGGACACAAAAACTCCCCCACTGCAGAAAGTGACACTTTTAGTCTTCAGCATCATCAAACTGTCCTGTTTCGAAGACCATCTTCGAGTAATGTGGGATCAGTGGAGGTGGATGGTGCCAACTGGGGTCATAGGTCATATCTCCTTGTGGTGCACAGCACACCCAAGGTTTAATCTCTTGGGAAATGCTCCCCTGGATGTCATCAGCATCTGCAGACAGTTTCAAAACAGATTCGAGAGGAAAAGTCAAGCTGGATTGCACAAGAAAAAAAGTCTAGGGAACAATCTTACAATTATTTTAATGGCGTGCGTGCACACACACACACCCTCCTTTCCTGACGAAATGCACACAAGTCACTCTGAACACATAAAAGAACACAAAGGGACAGACAGCAGAGTACTTCTGTCTGCAGCTCAAACACTTTAGGAGAATTTTCTTGTTAAAGCAAATCGACATGGATTTGCTTTGTGGATTCAGTGTATTTGTTTTTAATATGGAAAAGAAGCAGGGACTCCAGTCTGTTACAATGGAGCAATGGAGCACCATCCAACTTCCACACCATCTGCCTTCAGGCCAGGGTGCAGGCTGAGCTCCTGAGGCTCAGCCCCAGATGCTCCCTACCTACCGTAAGGATTCCCTTGGTCAGCTTTCAGCTCCAAGTCCCAGTCCTCATTGAAAAGATCAGCAGCCTGTTCCATGGGTGGGCAGGGTGGAGCCTCTGACAGCTCCCAGGGATACAGAGCCCCATCAGCTTCCTTCTCCACTGCAATGGCTTCCTCTTCAGAACCTGGGCCCTCAGCATGGGTAGGAATGTCAGTAGGTATGCTCTGAGCTCCACTGGCTATGAACAAACAGACAGTTTAAAAAACTGATATAAACTGGGGGTCTGTTCATATGGTTAGAAAGTTTCTGATAGCCCTTTTCTAAGAAAGCAGTAAAATCTACAGACATAGCTCTTTTGCTACGTGAACACTTACTGGAGTATTTAGTTTATATTTTGGAAATGCAGTTTTTTTCAAGTTTTTCAAGATGTTTGTCTTAAACAAGGCCACTTAGTACAGAGGGTATCGACTTATAAAGTGGACATCTTCAGGTAGTTTACAATGAACTCAAAGACCTCTGGCAAAGTGTACTTCTACTGTTCAAGCCTGTGCCCACTTTTCCTTTTGGAGCTTGTTAGATACAAGTACACAAAGGAAAACAGAACGGGGCCTGCTCCCCATGTTCTTCCTCCTGAATCCAGGGAAGCTACACAGTGAGGTAACAAAGCCTATGAAGAACAATGGGCCTCCAAAACACAGGCCGCTGTGGTGATACCAGGTCTGAGGAAAGGAAGTAAGTGGCCTGAAAACAGCCATGGCATTAAGACTGTCATCACAGCCATAAAGCATAAAGCAATCGGTGGAGAGTACAGAATCTGCAGACAGACTGCCTCAGGACAGATCTGTTCTGAGCTGTCTGGCATTGAAGGTACTGATTGCTCAGTAACTTAAACACAGAATTACCATAGGCTCTGGCAACTCCACTCGAAACAGTGCACCCAGAAGAACTAGAAAAACATTTCAGACCAAAAAAAAAAAAAAAAAAATGTTCACTGCGGCACCAGTCAGTCACCAAATGTCATCAGTGGATGAATGATCTACAAAATGCAGGGTACCGAGTGGTACCTGCACTCGAGGGTGGACGAGTTCAGTCTCATGAGTGATGGGTGCTGACACAGGTTGCTACAGGAATAGACCTTGGAAATGTGCCGAGTTGAAAGAAGCTGGGATATAGGAGACCTTGTATTGTTTAATTTCATTTACTGTAAATTCACACTTGCATGTCCATAACAGGTAACTCATTAGGGGTGGGGGGAGCCATCAGTAGTTAGGGGCTCAAGAACTAGAGAGCTTTATGCTTTAATAGAGTTAAATGGTAAATGCAAGTACCTATCTTTTGCTGCTTTTTTTTTGTTTGTTTTTCGAGACAGGGTTTCTCTGTGTAGCCCTGGCTGTCCTGGAACTCACTCTGTAGACCAGGCTGGCTCGAACTCAGAAATCCGCCTGCCTCTGCCTCCCGAGTGCTGGGATTAAAGGCGTGCGCCACCACGGCACAGCCTTTTTGCTGCTTTTTAAGACTTTACTATGTACCTTAAGTTTCTCATTGGTAAAATAGTCATCAGTTTGTTGTGAGTTTATTTAGGGGGAAAAAAGGAAACACTTGGATCTGTGCCTGAAATACAGTGTGCACTTAGCACCTGCTCTGGTCATATCCATTCTGTGCTCAGGTTGTGTAGACCAGCACGACCATTACAACTCAGTACACGACAAGAGCTACACAGTGGCTAGTGCTCTGGGCAGTGTCATTACAGATCTTCTCAGTCAACCCTAGGAGGTACCATTTCAAAGAAAGACTTAAAAAAAATGCAAGCCCAAGGACTATAACCTGGATCTGAAACTGAAACTGTCTTCCTAGCTATACACACTAAATGCTTCTCCCGGTCTCATGCTGTTCCCCCCCAGTGAAATGGGGTGGTATGGATCCATGGGCAGCTAGTACCTCCTGGAAGCTTCCAAACCAAGAGTTCCACTGAGACAATGGGCACAGAAGGTTGGCTAAGAAGACAGACAGGACAGAGAGACTGTGCTGCTTTCCTCCGTCTCCTCCAACAGTCACCCCAGTCTCTGCCATCTACTTGCCTAGTCGGTCCACGGCCAGCTCAGTCTCCGTCTCCCGACCAGAGAGGTCAGCTGTGGCAAAGCCAGCCTGTGGAAGAAGAAATAATTACCAGGGACTTGGGTGTGCGGAACATGTCACTGCTTTGAAGCTCCAAACCCACCCTCCCATACTGCCCCACACACTGTAGAGTCTGCACATGCTTCTGAGGACTCAGCAAGGCCTCAGCGAACAGGACTGTAGGCATCACCCAGCCACACCACTGGGGGTGCCCTCTTGCAGTGGGCCAACTGACAGCTGCCCGTTCTGCTCTCATTCCTGGGGCCTCTTCAGAAATCTGGGCAGCAGGACTTACTTCTCCAAGCTCAGAGACCCTGGAGCCAGATGGGCCAGCGCTCTGGTGGGTTTGCTTGTACTCGGGTGTGTGTGAACTCTTTCCTCTAGTTGACATCCACTAACTGCTCTAGCTCATCTGTTTTTCTTGGCCGGGACTGACAGCTGTCTCCTGAACCTGCGACTTCTCTGCAAACCTTTGTCCTTTTCAGTTCTCCAACCCTGTGTCTAACAAATTCCCTCTAACAAAGCCAATCTGCAGTGGTCCACGGTCCAAGGGGGGCTGGAGTGGGGGGATTGGGGAGAGCAGCTTGAGTTCTAAACTCTGGAAGGAATACCTCATGGAATACCCCAGCCGGCTCATTTTATGCCCTGTGACCTCCTCAAAGTTCCCCAAACTTTATCCCCCCAGATCTCTCTGCAATGGAACCAGAAATGTCCAGAGCGTGGATGGTCAGGACTTCAGTCTTAGCCCTGCCATTCACTCAGGGTGTGACCTCTAGCAACTGGAATGGCTGTTCTGACCTGGCAGGGGTCCTATGATGAGGGAACATTTATTAAACATCTAATATGAGTTGGAGACATAGCTCAGTTGGTAGTGTTTGCCTAGTATACACAAAGCCCCACACTGATTTTCCAACACTACATAAAACACTACAGGTGGGCCATACCTGTAATCCCAGCATTTAGGAGGCAGGGGCAGGAGAATCAGAAGTTTGAGATCATTCTTGGCCACAGCGTGAGCTCAGCTCCTGAGCTACATGAGACATTGTCTCAAACAAGCAAACAAAAAACCCAATAAAATAAAGCCAATAATAATAACAAAACCACCTGTTAGACTGCAAGAAGGTAATATTTCTTCGACTTAAATTTGCTTTAATTTTTTATTTACATATTTATTTGCACATATTTATGTGTGGATGTACCAGGAGGATCCCCTGGAAAGGGAATTGCAGAGGGCTGACGAGCCACCTGTTGTGGGTGCTAAGAACCAAGCCAAACTCTGTTAAGACCACCATGGCTGTCTCTCAGACCGAAACCACCCCCTTCATCCTCCATGTAAACTGTACTTAGCACTCACCCGAATCACCATTCATTATCATTCGCGAGCTTTAGTGACTTAACTCATCTCCTGTAATCAGCGATAACCACAGACCACTGCTGCCCCCTAAGGCGCTTGGTCTCTTACTTGAACCCCATCCCCATCTCCCTGCTCCTGCTCACTCTTTGCAGCGGGCCCTCCACTGCCATCACAGACCATCAACGCCGTTCATATTGCTTCTCATGTTCCTCAACCTGCTGAATACAGCCCTCTTCTGTAAAAGGCCTTCTCTCCGACCCAAAATCCAAGGCCATTCATTTGCTTTGCACTTTCTCATATCCAGGCCATTGCTGGGCCCTACCCTTTCACCCAAGAACATCCTTTCCAGCTCCGCCCTGACAACATTACCTTCCTATTTTGCAAAAGGAGGGAATGGGGAGGTTCCAAAGGGGAGATCTGGAAAGGGGGAAACATTTGAAATGTAAATAAAATATGAAAATAAAATAAATAAAAAAAGTAACTTTCTTTGCAAATCTATTGGTCCTGTCTCAAGTACCATCAATGATGCTCAAGTAAGCATTCCATTCATACACCCAATTAGCATATACGTTGTGCCAGGCACAGGCGTGGCTTCTGGTGAACAGGATGCCTACAGTCAAGAAGCTCCGGTAGAGGTGGGCTCAGTAAGGGTAGATCATGGGGAAAGATTGTATGGCGCGCACTTGAAAACAAGTTTCTGGAAACCCCGTGTCACAAGGGGACCTTTCCTTTCATCAAATGGGAAAAAGCACGGGTGACATCTGGCATCCAAGGTCATCTGCACATCCCGACCAAAGGCCAGAAGTCCTCAAGGTAAAAAAAAAAAAAATCCGTTTCCTCGCCACGCCCACCTGACCCGGCCCCCTGCTGCTGACACCGGCTCAGGGCGTCCAACTCCGAGTTCCTTGCTCGCTCCCGGAGAGGCTCCCGACCAGCCCCGGGGTTCCTCTCCCTCCAGCGCCAGCCACAGCCTAGGGCTCGGGTCCGCGCGCGTTCCCGCGCCAACCGCCGTTACCGGCCAGGCTCCGCGCGCACTCGCGAGGCCCCGGCGTTTCCCTGGTGAGCGGCCTCTCCGCAGCGCGCGAGCCCCTCGGCTTCCAGCCCGGGTGGTCGCGGGTGCCCGCATCCCCCACCCCGTGGCGCTCACCTCCGCGCTGGGCGCCTCCCGCGCACTCGGCTCGCCCGGCCCCCGACCGGTGGCTGCCTGAGGGTCCATGCCCCGCCGCCCACAGCCAGGCGCCCGGGACGCTCCCGCACGTGACGGCCGACAGGCTACCGGCGAGCCAATCGGCGGGGCGCTGCGACCGAGGGGGCGGGGCGGCGCAGGGGCAGCGCCGGACGACACGCCCACCTGCGTTGGTGTGCGGGTCCGCAGGCTCTCCAGCTGTCTGACCTCAAGCGCTGCTTTAGAGTCTCAGGCCGGACTGGGCACTGAGCCTTCCCAGCCACAGCAGCAGGGCTTCCCTACTGCAGTGTGAAATGACCCGAGAGCATATAGAGCCCACCCGGGTGTCACAGTCACAGCCTCTGGGCTCCATCACCTTTCACTCTACCCCATCCCAGGGTTTTCCAGATCGCAGGCTGCACCTGCACTATAGCATCCCTTAATGTGTAGTAACTCAGCAACCTGAAATGATCCAAAATAACTCAGCAGCCTGTAGACTTGCCGCTTTGATTTACTGATCGTCTTTAAAGTCAATCCGCTAGGAACCAGAATAAAGGATCAAAACAATGTGCCACCACGAAAACATGTGGTGGTGTTATGGAACTTGGAGTCAAAATTAGTGCTCCAGTCAGTAAAGTGACTATGTTGAATAGTTCTCTGTTTTCCATTTTCGTCTTTCTATGCTTAATTTGGCTATTTTTACTGGTTTATTGAGTACGGGTAGCTGACCTAACTTCAACACAGGTTGTAAACACCTCCCATCCCTCATATCCCCCCCCCCCCAACAGTTGGGCTGTAGAAGCTGACAAAATCTTTGAATGGGCAAAGTTTTACAGTCTACAATCTAGTTATTTCCCGTTACCTCAAAAACATAAGTTAGCAGCTAGCTGTAGATAGGACATGTATGTATGTATGTATGTATGTGTATGTGTATGTGTATGTATGTATGCATGCAGATATGGATGCATGTATAGATGCATGTGTGTATGTGAATAACCCAGCTGTAGAGGCAGCTTTTACTGCCTCCCCTCACCCAGCATGGTCTAACCTCTAATAACAAGACATATCTACATACATGTAAGTATGTAGACATACTTACACACAGACATAAATAGTAGAGATGACCATTTCCCACCTGGGCTAACAGTGCTTCTCTAAGAGCCATTGACCGTCTAACAGAAATCCCAACACCAGGCATGAAAACACCCCTTTTAAGTTGCTGGCCAAGGTTGTCCAAGAGACTACCAAAATATTATAGGTCCTTGCTATTTATTGCCTTTGGTGGGCCTTCATAGCTGAAAAGTAGGTTCCTATTGTTGATGACATCATATACTTTAGACACAGGGCCCAGAGGCCCCTGAGCTGGAACTTACCTGAAAGCCCCCTCCCTGAGGGCCAGTTTTGATGATACCAGAAGATGCTACACAAGCTTCCAAAGGAGGGAAACAACGGATCCTTCTACCTAGCTAGGAAGCCTATGCACCACAACAATGACCAGCACGGCTCAATAACCCTCAAGAAGCAGTAGTGGCGTGCATACCTTGGCAGTAACCCACAGCTTTCTAATTGGACCTAAGACCTGCTCAACAAGAGGGAAGTCGTGCTCAGTACCAGAAACCTAGCCAACTGCTCAGTGTTCATGAAGTCAAGGCTCTTGAAAGAAAACCAACAACTGCTACTTTATTAAACCAGCATGATACTTAACCACACTCTAAATATCTGACCTCATTCCCACAGAAAAGTACAGTTTCAGCCCTCCTCAAGGAAACTCTTTGTAACAGATGGGGACCCTTATAGAAAACCACAACCAATCAAAATGCAGAGTTGTGGAGGCCAGTCCCTGCTGATGCATCTACAGCACAACTCCCACACCTAAGGCTCAGGGATCACTTCAGACGAGGGGGTGGAAACGGTGTGGGATCCAAAGAAATGGGGTGCTCAGTGTGCTTGTATCTCTTAGGAGTGTCAGAGACTACAGCTAAAGAGTTTCACCAACATGACTACCTAAACACTAGCTGGACAAAGATGATGCCAATAGACATGCTAATTGGGTGGGGAAAGCTCACAAAGCCTCAAGCCTACACACAGAACTACAGCTGACTAAGGATTGCTGAGAGTGGGAGAGATAGCCTTCCCCAGGGAAGAGCACCATTGGTTACCCAGG
The DNA here is from genome assembly GCA_019843965.1 of Rhynchomys soricoides. Classification (NCBI taxonomy): domain Eukaryota; kingdom Metazoa; phylum Chordata; class Mammalia; order Rodentia; family Muridae; genus Rhynchomys; species Rhynchomys soricoides. The sequence continues at coordinate 4,594,591 of JADRCH010000044.1, read as the reverse complement.
ACCCAATGGTCAGCCCCTGGAAGCACAGATACACATACACATATACATTGTATAGACTGAGCAGATTGTATTAGGTACACACACACACACACACACACACACACACACACACACACACGACTAATCTGCAGCCTGGGGAAAGGGTCGGACTAAGGAAACAGGAATATTTACTTACCCTCTAATTTTATTTTAAACAGGAGTCTTGCTATACAGCCCAAGTTCAAGCAGAAATCTGGATCTTCCTGTCTGTCTCAGCTTTCCAAGTGCAGGGATTACAAGTGTGAGCCACCACACTCTGACTGAAAGAGAAATCAGCACCGAATTATAATGAGCTTTAAAAATAGCACGCACTGCCATGACTTAGAAACTACAGATCCATTTTGCCAGGCAAGACATGCTTACACAACTTACTTGCTCCTTTTTGAACATATTTTCCTTCAAAAAAGAAAAGAAAACAGACTAAAGATGGATAATTTTCATATAAACTAAAAAGGAGGAAATGTCTTCTACACAGACAGAAAGCCTTTTGTATCTTGTATGTATAAGCACACACCCAGGCCAGCGCCTCTGTAGCAGTTTAATAAGGACACAGATGCAAATCAATACAAGAAGTGGAGACGGACAGTTGGTCATTCCTCTGCCTCAGCCACCCTTGACATTAGCCACCCCCGAACTCTGGTCTATTTGCTTCTCTTCCTGTTTTCTTTTTGCTCCTTAGAATTATTTTGATTGAATGACTGTGTAAGTGCTCTATCTGTATGTACAACTGCATGCCAGAAGAGGGCATCGGATCCCAGAGCAGACAATGCTCTTAACTGCTGAGCCATCTTTCTAGCCACCTTATTTAGAATCTTTTTTTCTTTTTTTTTCTGAGACAGGGTTTCTCTGTGTAACCCTGGCTGTCCTGAAACTCACTCTATAGACCAGGCTGGCCTCGAACTCAGAAATCCGCCTGCCTCTGCCTCCCAAGTGCTGGGATTAAAGGTGTGTGCCACCACTGCTCTGCTCTTATTTAGAATCTTAATCCAATTATATTTCAGGGTACTTTGGAGACCAACAATTCCGTGTCAAAGAATATATTCTAAGACACCAATTTCCAACGTGGACAAATAGTATTTTTACCTACTGTGTACAAAGAAGCTACACACATTGACAGCATGTTACACCATACAGCTGTTTGTCGTTGTTGTTGTGTTGTTGTTGTGGTGGTGTTATTGTTGTGTCTGAGGCATGAGGTCTCACAATATTAGTCAAGCTCTCTCAAACTCCTGGATTTAAACAATTCTGATGCTATTTACCAAGAAGCTGGTATCTGAGAATGAAGGTGTGTATCACTGTGTGACTCCATGTGACTATGTGTAATAAGTGATTTGGGGTTTATTTTTTGTGGTAGGAGTTCATTCTGTAGTTTAGGCTGGCCTTGAACTCACAAGAATCCCTCTGCCTCAGCCGCTCTAATGCTGGAATTACAGGTGTGAGCCATGGCAGCCATAAGTGTTTATCAGAATTCTTTTTGTTTGTTTGTTTGTTTTGTTTTGTTTTTTTGAGACAGGGTTTCTCTGTGTAACCCTGGCTGTCCTGAAACTCACTCTATAGACCAGGCTGGCCTCGAACTCAGAAATCCGCCTGCCTCTGCCTCCCAAGTGCTGGGATTAAAGGTGTGTGCCATCACTGCCCAGCTCAGAATTCTTACTGAAGGGGGAAGGGCAGTCAAATATTGAGCCAGAAATGCAGTAGGCATAACTGTGATTGTGATATAATCCCAGCCCGAAGACACATCTCAAATGATATGAGCACCTTTCTTCTTGATGGGACCTCCGTTATCAACAGCAACGAATGGCTTTTACTGTTCATAAAAAGAAACAGCAAGGAAACACTATTTGGGGGGGGGGGTGTCTCAGTACTTCCTCAGATCCTGTACTTATGATACATATGATCTGGTCCTGAAGGGCCGAGTACAGGCAGAAGGACTAGAAGGAGTTTCAAATGTGAGTACCTTTTCCAAACCAGCTCTGGTGCTTATTATAGCCTCCAATTTGAGAAATACAATTGGAGTATTTATCTGTCAGAGTTAGTTGACAACAGTCAGTCCTAGTCTTAAAAGAAAAAGGAGACACGCTTTGTAAAGAAACTCGCAGATAGTAAAGCCCTCCCCTCTAGCCACCTTGGCCATTTGGTGGTACTCTGGGAATGAACACCTGCTGGCGACACACAGAGCTTCTGTTCTAGGAGGCCCTGAACCTGGAGCCTAAGCTTTACACATTCCTTTTGTGTCGTTACTCCATCCTGCCCAAGAAATCTCAAGGGCAGACAAACTTGCTCAAAATATACAATGTTGGAAGATAACTGCTCAGCATAGTGTTCTGACGATGAATCCCTACAAAGGCAGGTTCCTTCTGAGATAATCGATGTGTGAACACAGACTCCCTCTGGGCTAATTAGGAGAGACTTCTTAGTACCCTGCAGAAATGGTAGGTCAGAACACAGCCTTCTGGCCAAGTCACATGGAGTGTCACTCACCTGATCCTATCTTTAGATCCATCCTGGTGGGGACGCAGTGACTATGGATTTCATCAATTACAGACCTTCCAAGTAAGCTCCACTACCACTCAGACCTACAGCCACACAGCTGTCCCTGCTGTCTGGAACCCATAACACACCTAACCCAGGCTGAGTGGCACATCACGCTTGCTGTTGCAGAAGCAAGCGTAAATAAGTAGTAAATGTCCGCCCCTCCTTGGACTTTCTAAAATACTTTCCTCCTTCCTATATAAAGATCCGTAGTAACTCCTTAAGGTTTACAAGTATTTTTATTTATTTATTTTTAAAGAGTTACTTACTTTATGTATATGAGTACATTATAGCTGTCTTCAGACACACCAGAAGAGGGCATCAGATCCCATTACAGATGGTTGTGAGCCACCATGTGGTTGCTGGGAATTGAACTCAGGACCTCTGGAAGGGCAGTCAGTGCTCTTAACTGCTGAGCTATCTCTCCAGCCCTACAAGTATTTTTAAAGTTTATATTTCTGATCATTTGTAGAGGCAAGTGAGAATAATATCATATTAGAAAATGTAGGCTATCTAAGTAGACTAGGAGGTTTGACATACTTTACTGAAGTATTAGAAACAGGCTATTAAATGTAAGTACATACAGATCTTGACCCTTAATAAGAAATGCCACGCTGCTGGAGCAATGGCTCAGCGGTTAAGAGCGCTGACTGCTCTTCCAGAGGACTTGAGTTCAATTCCCAGCAACCACATGGTGGCTCACAACCATCTGTAATGGGATCCCATGCCCTCTTCTGGTGTGTCTGAGGATAGCAACAGTGTACCCACATACATAAGTAAAAAAAAAAAAAAATGAAAATAAGAATAAAAATAAATGCCACCCCAAGGTTTTCACTGAAAAGACAAATACAATCCAAATGAGTCTCTTCAAAAGTCTTAAAACATTTCTTAAAGAGAGTGAAATACAAGTGGGTCATCTTACATATATGTGGTTTCAGGTGCAGTCTTCTCAGAACCAAGGCTGGCCACGGTCATCACGAGAGTGAGCTCCTGAGCCTCAACTACAACCCTGGCAGCTCAGGGCAGCTCAGTGCTAGATTCTGCCACCCCTAGAGCAACTAGAGACATAGGGTGTGGCATGTACATATAGTCATGCAAGTGGACATGTGTTTGTGGACACATATTTATGTACAGGTACATGCTTATATTTACATATGTAAGTCATGTGTGTGCACATGTACATATAAATATGTACATTGACTATATATATATATATATGTTTGTGTATACACGCTGTTGTATCTAAGTGTATACATATCTATATGTGTGCACACGTGTATATGTATGTATATTTATGTGTGTGTACACATACATGTTTGTGTTAACCATGTGGGAGCACATATGTGTATATATATATGTGTTTGTGAACATATGTACATGTATATATTTAAGTTTCTATACATGTGTATATGTGTGTACATTTGAATCTGCATGCATACATATATATGTGTGTGTGTGTGTGTGTGTACTGCATATATCCATCTGTGCATATGTGTACATGTATATATTGACTTACATGTATATATTTATGTGTACTGCATGCTTTAGTCTTTGTACATACATATTTATGTGTGTGTGCACATGTGGAAGTATATAAGCACATGCATATATTTGTTTACATGTGTATATTTTGTGTACAAAAATATATTATTGTGTGTATATGTATGTATATGCATATGCATATTTTGTTTAAATATATGTTTCTCTGTCTGTACATGTATATTTATGTGTACACACGTGTATGTTTGTGGGTGTACATGGGTAAGTTTGTGCGCATGTACCTGTGTATACTGATGTATGTGTTTATTCATATATTTATACCATGTGTGTTTATATAGGTCTATGTGTATGTGTGTGTCCATATATAGATGTTTATGCATATCCATGTGTATGCTTATATGCTTATTTATATTTATACGGGCATATATGTAAATATTTTAAAAGAACCCTAACTTTACCCTCTGAATCTAACTCAAACCATAACCATGACCCTAACCCTAACATAAACAGTAATCCCCTACTCTATACTAACTCCAGCCATACCCTGACCCTGACCCTGACCCTGACCCAGACCCCTAACCCTGACCCTAACCCTGACCCTGACCCTAACCCTGACCCTACCCCCAGCCCCTGCTAAAGCACAGCTTCCTAGAATTATATGCATTTTAGGTTTCTTCTTAAACCTGCTACCTCTCAGCTTCAGGAGGGAAGCAGAGATGGTACCACAGAGCAGAGCAGAGCCTATGCCTCCCTCTGCCAGGGTACTTTGGTGGCTTGGTCACATCTGAAAATGTAGCTTATAGATATCTCTGTACTATAGCTTCTGTAAGAAATACAATTGTTTCTGAAAACACAGTTCCCAGAGGCATAGAAACCAACAGGAGGAAAGAGCTCTGAGCTGCTGAGCTCTGAGCTGCTGGGGATGCGCTGTGGCCCTCCAGCCCAGCGGTCTGTAGCTAAGCCTGGCAACTGCGAAGCCATGGAATGCTCTGGCTGCTCATCCTGGTCTCGGGCAGTTTTAAGGTCTGTGCACAGAGGATGAAGAGCCCTACACGTGGAACCTAGCATGGCTCATCCCTGTCACTTCAATACTCACTACTCGGTCACCATGAGTCCGCAGGCTCCATGGAAAAGTGGCTCAGGCATTGGTTTTGGTTGAACACACTCCTCAATTCAAATGTCAGCCCAGTGCTGACATTTCATGGGACAGCACTAGACCAGGAAGTCAGCTAGGGATTCCCTGTTCTCTAGCCCCGGTAAGGAAGGAGTTCACATACAATATACATCCACCTATATAAAGCTTCCACGCTGCAGTGTGCTAAGAAGCGTTTATAGTGAATAAAATAAAAACATTAAAGCATTACTGAAGTAATTTGGCATTTTTGTAGAGGGGTCGCATTCCACACTAATTTCTCCTCCTGACCCTTGACCTTTTTTGTGAGAAATAGAAGGAAAAGTCCCCTCACGTTCCACGAAGGGGGAGGAACCCCCTGAATGGCACCAGACTTTTTTTTTTTAGCTAGGGCTGCTTTTTACAGGAGTGGGTCAGCAGAGCTTAACACACTGCTTGGGCCAAAGTCTACCGCCTTCCCCTCGGCCATTTCCTCTTTCTGCTCCAACTGAGAGGAGGAGCTGGGCAGCACTTGGAAGATAACCCCAGGGGCACACTCTGACTGTGTGGGAAGGTAGACACTGTCCTAACACTCACAAACTAAAAATGCCACTTTATCTCCAGTGCAGCCACCTTCCTTAAATAGAGTGTGTGTGGAGGGTACAAAGATCTCCCTTTGACTCGAGATTAAATTGCTGGTTACACATCCTGCACATGGCCCAGGTGAGAGCCCTAAAACAAACCGAAGTTCACACTTGGCATGCAAAGAACTGTAGGCAAATTCACCCCACCTCTTCTCAGTATCACCAGCTCTCAGCAGCATCCTTGGCATGCTCCTCCCCCCCCCCCCCGCCCCATCCCTCCATGCTCCTCCCCCCCATCCCTCCATGCTCCTCCCCCTCCCCCTGCCCCATCCCTCCATGCCCCTCCCCCTCCCCCTGCCCCATCCCTCCATGCTGCTCTCCTGAGTTCTCTTCCAAGGACTGTCCCTGCTAGTCCCACTCATGAGATCCTTGAAAAGGCCTTTTATAAATCACCCTAACCTGAACATCCATTGGCTCCCTCCTAGGACCCCGCTACTTCTAAAAAGACAGAGTTCAATGTGTGGCCTAGATCTCTTTGTGTTCCATTTGACAGAATAAGGAGCAGTCCTGTTGCCATGCATCCCTTGGTACTGTGTCTTGACCTTACTGGTATCGGCATGCACAATTTCACTGAGTCATGCTCACCTCCTCTTGGGGAAGGAAGGAGGACACTGGTGACATCAAAGCAAAAGCCACAGGACAGAACACTGGGCCAGAGTTGGAGGCCTGGCGGAATGCTGATGGCCATACCTCAGCATCACTCTGTGGTAGAGCTCTTCCATCTTCCTCAATAAAAACACTACCTACAGCACCCGGCTGCTTTCCTGTTTCCACAATGAAAGGCCTTTTAGAAACTTACTAAGGATCAGCACACAGAGACAGGCATTGTTTTAGCAACCTCAGAGAGTGGGTGGGTTATGTGTGGCATCTGCGGGAAGTACACTTCTTTGCTCTGGAAACTAACATTGTTGACAGAGGCCCAGCAAATTTGTCCTACACACAATGGGCACAGAGTCTAGCTGCGATGGTTAATCCACATCGTCCACTCAATAGTATTTAGAATCACACTGCTGAGCATGTCTATAAGGGCTTCTCCAGAGAGGTTTAACTCAGGAAGGAAGACACACTCTGAATGTAGGGGTCACTGGTTCATGGCTGTGGTTCTGACCTAAATAAGAAGGTGGAAGTGAGCAGAGCACAGCAGCTCTCCCTCTGCTTCCTGACTGTAGATGGGATGTGACCTGTTTCACATGCCTGCTGCCATGATCCCCCGGCATGATGGACCAGGTGCTCTCTCAAACCCACATGGCCCTTCCTTCCTGTCCGTTGTCTTGTCACAGCACTGGGAGAATTAGCTGGTACCATCTCCAACACAGTGAGATTTTGTTCTTGGTGTGCACTGGTACCATCCTGGCTGAACTCTAGAACTGGATGATTCTTGGAGTGAACCTTACTTACTCCAAGTGCTTGGCATTGCCTACTCACACTCCAGAACCTCTACTGGTCTTGTGAGGAATGTAGAATGAAAGATTATGGTGGAGTATGGGCTCCAAGAAGCTGTAGCTCAGCCTCAGTTTTGGATTAGTGTATGCTGATCCCATTAACTGTGGGCAGTCTCAGAAAACACCTTCACCTCTAACTTCTAAGAAGAGGGTAGGGACAGGGCTCAAATCTTTCCTGGATGAGCCATCTCCCGCACCTTGTTTTCCTTTCTTAGATTTTTATTTTTACTCTTGTATCTATGTCAGTCAGTCAGTCAGTCTGTCTGTCTGTGTCTCCCTCTCCCTCCCCTTCCCTCTTCTCTGTGTGTGTGTGTGTTCACATGAGTTCGGGTGCCTGCAGAGAACATTGGATCCCCAGGAGCTGTAGTTATAGGTCATTGTGCCCGCCTGAAGTGGGTGTTGGGAACTGAACTTCTTTGCAAGAGCAATGTGCACTTTTAACCAATATGCCAATCTCTCCAGTCCCTTTTGGATGATTTATTTTCTTTATTCAATAGTTGAAAGCTTAGACATTGGAGCAAAGTTTATGGGCTTAAAGGGGCAAGCATGAGCCAGGCATGATAGTGTACATGTGAAATCCTAGCACTTTGGAGACCAAGGCAGGAGGGATTAAGTTGAGGCCAGCCCAAACTCATGCGAACAGACAGACACAGATACAAGATTAAAAATAAAACATCTAAGAAAGGAAAACGAAGCTCCCTTAGCTTCCACAGCAAAAGAGGAAAACAAGAAGAGAAAGTCCCATCCTCACACCAGCTCTGTGGAAGCACAGCTTCTCTCCATCGGAGCTTGAGCAGCTGCTGCTGGGTTCTCCTCCATGATAGGATGAAAGACAGCAACTCAGGAAGACCTGCCGCTTGTAATTGTGGGAACTGTAGCAAGCTGCGATTCCTTCTTCTTCTTCTTCTTTTTTTTTTTTCTCGAACCAGCCCCGCTTGCTGTAGCTGTCTGCAGACACCCCAGAAGAGGACATCAGATCTCATTCAGGATGGTTGTGAGTCATCATATGGTTGCTGGGATTTGAACTCAGGACCTTCGGGAGAGCTGTCAGTGCTTTTAACTGTTGAGCCATCTCTCCAGCGCCCCATTCCTTCTTATAAATGCCCTTACAAAGTGCGTTGGCTTTAACAGCTCAATTGTCCTTCCGTCAAAGGAGAAATATCTATTCAGAGTGCGTTATTTTCTCCAATTTTTTAAAAAAAATATTTTCTGTTTCTTCTGTGCACCTCTGAGGCACAATAGCAGCTGAATATATTCTACCTGTGTGATTTTCTTTTAGTAAGGCAAGATGATATCTGGAAATATGCATCTCCCCCCCCCACCTGCTTTCTATCACATGACACGGCTCCCACTGTGAGATAGAGTAGCCACATTGCTATGAGAAGTAGAATCTTTAGAGAGATGAAAAGCAACAGGAAAGGGATAATTTTTCATTCTTAAATGAAAAATTCCCAGACAGGAGCAAGTTAACACGAGGAACCAAACCAATGCCCAGGGACCCAGCTGGCCAGGCTTTGCCCATACTTGGGAGCTCCTAGGTCTAGTTCCTTATTGCACCCTGCTTGTTCTTCTCCTCTTGAACTTTGGCATTCTGAGTTCCCTCCTAGTAAGGGAGGCACAGGGCTTCTCTCAGTGCATAGGTGGAACTGGGACATACAGAAGCAATCCTGTAACCAAGAAATCCTTTCTGGAGTTCAGCTGGAGAAAACCTGACTTTCTCCTCCCGTTTCCTTGTCTTTTAACAGCATCATAGGTATACACAGTTAACTGCACATCCATGCAGAGCCGTTGTGTTATATAGGTCTGCCCATTTCAAGGTGACCATTAGAAGATCCCAAGTTAAGGCCTCAACACTCTGCACAGTTCCCTCTCAGACGGCAGGGGACAAAGTTTACTGTAACATCAGTTTCCTGAGCAGACCCAGTCATAGTGAATATGGTTTGTCAAAATCATGTAGGAATAAAAATCAGGAAACTGTAAGACATCATTAAATCTGGGCAGATAAATCTACTTCCTCATGGCTAGAGGGAGCTGCCTCCTCAATCAGTAGCTAATCAGATATGCAAGTGGCTTTAGATGTACGAGGCACACAGTAGGTACTCAGCAATAGCAACATTCATTTCATGACCCTGTCCTGAGTGTGCTAAGTCTGAAACATAGACAAACATGCTTCTGCGTTGGCTTAGATCCTTCAAAACCTACTTTAATAAGGGTTCTTAAATGCTTCAACCTCCCTTCTAGCCCACAGACTGAAGACAGGTGAGAAAGATGATGAATACAACAAGGGAACGTGGACCTGTTTAGAAGTAGTTTTTTGGGGCAATTCCAATCTTCATTGTCAGGATACCAGCAGTCCAGTCCAAAACATCAAACACAAATCAGTAGCAGCAGTCCAGTCTAATTGGCAAACACCACACATGAATTAGTAGCAGTGGCTCCATCCAGAAGGAATCTCGAGGCTCTGCCGAATCAGCATGAGTCTGCAGAAGCAGCAAGAAGTAGCCAGGAAACCATGAGAAATTCTTTAGTGCTTTTCTCTCTAAGAAGTCATGACAACAAAGAAGATCAGCAAAGACGAGCAGAGCAGCAAAGCGTTGCAAGGTGAACCAATACAAGAGCGTTTGTTCACGGTCTGTCGGGTTCCACTTACCCTCTTCCTCTCAGTGTCTTCTTCAGCAGAACACCCTCTCATATGACAGCTTCCACAAAAAAATCACATGACACAACTGAGTCTCCAAAGAAACCAGAAATTTCCATTTCACTTCTGTCTTTCAACAACGTTAGAGTTTATTGGACAACAATAAATTCACAAGGTACTGCAGCTTCAGTGGCAGCAATTTGCTACTTAATCCTTTTCTTGGTAATCTGGTTTTCAATAGTAACACATGTTCCTTCATTCTACTCTTAATATTAAGTCTTGTATCGCATATCACACACCAAATGTGTTGTGTGTGTATGTATGTGTGCACATTTTACACAATATATACAAAAGATTTAAGAAGGGTGCAGTCAACTTTCAAGTGGTTTCAGAAGCAGGTTGAATGGGGTCTGCATTGATAATAAAATAATCCACAGCAGCTGCAGTGAAGAAGCATTGGTTGTGGAGTCAGGCTGCCCCAGGCTACAGGTTTGAAAATGGAGCTATAAAGTTTAATCAGCTGTAGAGATCAAAGGGAAGGATCTGGACCAAGTGAATGAACAGATGGATGAATGGATGGATGGATGGATGGATCATAGGAAGATGGGCAAACAGTAGGTCAATAGGCCATATCAATAGCAGGGTCCTCCAGAGACACTCAGGACAATCAAGAGTTACACTGGACGGTCAGATGACAGGCCAGAGCCATCACTATCAGTGCTGGGTGCCTACCTCTTTATGAGGTCCAGGTGAGCGAGTTACACATGTCTTCCATCTGATGTGGCCGATGAGTTCCTGGGCCTAACTTTCCTGATACACCTTTAGTATGCCCATGTAGTCTTACAGTCTTCATTCCCTCTGATAAATGGGTAGGAAACAACCCTTTTTACTCTTAAAAAGTAAGTAATGTATCAGTCTCTGAAATGGGTAGGAAAGAACCCTTTTTTTTTTTTTTTTTTTGGTTTTTCGAGACAGGGTTTCTTTGTGTAGCCCTGGCTGTCCTGGAACTCACTCTGTAGACCAGGCTGGCCTCGAACTCAGAAATCCGCCTGCCTCTGCCTCCCGGGTGCTGGGATTAAAGGCGTGCGCCACCACTGCCCGGCTTGAAAGAACTTTTTTTACTCTTAAAAAGTAAGTAATGTATCAGTCTCTGCTGCCTCCGTGGGCCTGGACAGACATTCACCTGTGCACTCAGGTGCATGCTTGGTCTCCATCCTCAGAATGGAGTCAAAGGTTTTTTTGTGAAACTGAGTCTCTCAGTTTTGTGTTTTGTTTTCATAATATAGAGTAAATTGGAGTGGGGCGTAGCCTTATATCATGTCCTTAGCGGAATTTCGTCTAAGTAGTTTCCTAAGCTAGGTGCAAAAGTCAGCTTCCCGGGCTAAGTTGGCTTGCCTTAAAGTTTTTCCATGCTATCTATGAAACATGCAGCTATTTGGGGCCCCTAGCCTAAAACTGCTTTAGTTTGTAAAGGACAAAGTAACTAGGGCAAAACGGCAACCTACAGATTGGGAAAAGATCTTTACCAATCCTACATCCGATAGAGGGCTAATATCCAACGTATATAAAGAACTCAAGAAGCTAGACTCCAGAGATCCAAATAACCCTATCAAAAAATGGGGAAGTGAGCTAAACAGAGAATTCTCAACTGAGGAAACTCGAATGGCCGAGAAGCACCTAAAGAAATGTTCAACATCCTTAGTCATCAGGGAAATGCAACTCAAAACAACCCTGAGATTTCACCTCACACCAGTCAGAATGGCTAAGATCAAAAACCCAGGTGACAGCAGATGTTGGCAAGGATGTGGAGAAAGAGGAACACTCCTCCATTGCTGGTGGGACTGCAAGCTGATACAACCTCTCTGGAAATCAGTTTGGTGGACCCTCAGAAAAATGAACATAATACTACCTGAGGACCCAGCTATTCTACTCCTGGGCATATACCCAGAAGATGCTCCAACATGTAATAAAGACACATGTTCCACTATGTTCATAGCAGCCATATTAGTAATAGCCAGAAGCTGGAAACAACCCAGATGTCCCTCCACAGACGAATGGATACAGAAAATGTGGTACATTTACACAATGGAATACTACTCAGCTATTAAAAACAATGACTTCATGAAATTCGTAGACAAATGGATGGATCTTGAAAATATCCTGAGCGAGGTAATGCAGTCACAAAAGAATGAAAATGGTATGTACTCACTGTTAAGTGGTTATTAGCCCAAAAGTTTGAAATACCCAAGAGTCACTTCGCAGCAACAGTAGGGCTGAGTGTGAGTTCCCAGATGGAGGGCTTGGAGAAAGGACTCAAGGAGCTGAGGGTGTGTGCAGCCCCAGGAAGGTAGCAACAGTTGCAACTGGCCTGACACCCCCCCACCCTCATACTTCTGGAGACTGATCCACCAACTAAAGAATACACATGGAGGAACCCATAGTGCTGGCCACAAATGCAGCAGAGGAGGGTCTTGTTATCTGTCAGGGGGAGGAGAGGCTCTTGGGCCTGAGGGTGTTAGATCCCCCAGTATAGGAGAATGACAAGGAGGGAAGATGAGAGTGAGTGGGTGGGTGGGTGGGAGGGTGGGTTAGAGAATATCCCC
>JADRCH010000044.1:4509330-4558465 GCA_019843965.1 Rhynchomys soricoides | reverse complement strand
GTTCTTCTGCTGACGGGCATTGGGTACAAACCTAGATAATTGTCCTTGCTTGTTTTTGTTTGTTTCAGTTCTCGACGACCACCAGAATCCTCGCCTGATCAAAGACCTTCTCCAAGACTTGAGCTCGACCCTTTGCATCCTTGTCAGAGGGGTGGGAAAATCTGTGTTGGTCGGAAACATCAACATTTGGATTTGCCGCTTAGAGACTGTTCTCAACTGGCAACAGCAGCTGCAGAATCTCCAGATGACTAAGGTATGTTTCTTTTCTTTTCTTTGGCTTTGGGGTTTCTTTCTTTCTATCTATCTTTCTTTCTTTCTTTCTTTCTTTTCTGTTTGTTTGTTTTGAGACAGGATCTTACTATGTATCTCTGACTGGCTTTGTAGACCAGGCTGGCCTTGAACTTGGCGATCCACCCGTCTCTGCCTGTGGAGTGCTGGGATTAAAGGTGAACACCATCTGACCTAAATTTATTTTTAATGGACACAAAAATTGTAGGTACTTAGGAGATGCTGTGTGATGTTTTATAGGTCTGTGGTGTGTGGTGACTATGTCTGGGCAGTTGGCGGCCACTACCTCATATATCAGCCAGCTCTGTGAGGTTTTCAGTGAGGTGCTGTTAGCGGTACAAGCCGTCTCTCCTATCCTGGACCCATTAGCCATGTATTCTCTACCCTTTTCTCTGTCTTCTCCAGACTATGGTTACCACTGTTTCACTCTCTACTTCTTTGACACCAGTTCTTCCATTTCTGCATGTAACTTAGAACCTGCCGTATTTTTTTCTTACTATTTTTGACCTCTTTCATATAACAGGATAACCCATGGTTCCATTCACACATTGCTGAAAATGACAATATTTCCTTATTTTTGTTGCTGAATGATATATCACATATTTCTTTATTGAGTCATGTCAGTGGCTCAATAACTCCATGTCTTGGGTACCATGAATCTTGCTACTATAAGCACATGATTTCAGTTCCCTTGGGTGGATGCGTACCCCTCAGCAGCATTGTGGTCACATGGTTCTCTCTCTAGTGTTTCAGGAACCCCCATGCTGCTCTTCTCTTTGCTCATTTACACCCATCCATCAACAGTCCCTGAGAGTTCCCCTTTTGCTCATCACCAGCATTTGTCTTTGCAATTCTCAGATGATTAGTGGTATTGAGTGTTTGCATATACTTGTTGGCTATGTGCATATCCTCTTGAGGAATGTCTGTCCAGTTAATTCACCCTTCGTTGAGCTCTGCAGTTCCCTAGCATTTGTAAATTAACCCATCAGACAAACAGCTGGCAGATGTTCTCGCCCACGTTGGGAGTCTTTCACTCTCTCTCTCTGTGCTACAGAAGCTTGCTTGTTTTGTGTTAACCATGTTATGTATCATAAACATGCTACGTGGTCAATGAGGAGGAAGTTTAAATTTAACAATAGACACAAATAAAGCTGGGGAGACCGTATAGACCCTGGGCCTGTCCCTGCATGAATCACAGTGTAGACCTCCTCAGGACCGTTGCTTCCCCTGCTTTCATGAAGCATGATTAATGTCATCAGCAGCTCCACATTTCAGATCCACCATTTTTTAGGTATTTTTCTAGTTAAAATAGAGCAGGGGCAGGCATGTCCAAGGTTTACTTCCTGAGCACAGGGAAATCGCTGTGTGCCAGCCCCTGTGAGACCACCCTGCATAGCAGTGAAGAAGACTGAAGTGACCATCAGAGCACATGGCCTCTTCCCTGTAGTCACACTGAAGCTGTCCCTCTAGCATGGCCATAATTTTTTGTTGAAGAAAGCCACCGTGTTTTCTCCACTTGACAACACTGTGTTTCCTTTTAGCAGGTAAACACTGGCCTTACACTCAGTGACCTGCCCTTGCACATGCTGAACAACATCCTGTACCGTTTCTCAGATGGCTGGGACATTGTCACTCTGGGCCAGGTAACACCAACCCTGTACATGCTCAGTGAAGACAGGCGGCTGTGGAAGCGACTTTGTCAGTACCACTTTGCCGAGAAGCAGGTGAGTGTGGGAGCCGGCTTTGCTGCTGTGTGGGTTCTTTCTTCCACCCTTCAACCCTCTAACTCTAGATAAGAAAGAAGAAAGGACAGAGAGGAAAGGAAAGAGACCCCTGAACACAGGGTTGGAAAGGAAGCAACAGTGTTGTTAGATTGCCTCCTGTTGGTTGGAGTGTCGGGTTCATGGGCAGGTTTGATCTTCGCCATCAGGATGTCTGATTTCTCCTTGTTTCTCTTTTTCACATGACTACTTAACAAATTGCAACCAACCACAACCCAACCCAACACCTCCACCGCTTCTCAGGGCCCTGGCATTTATACCCTCTGAGAAAACCTTACAATTCCAGACCCTACCCCATTGCAGAAACTATATACCCATGGCAAAATCACACCCATGCTAGAGCACAAGGCAAATCATAGTCGGCTGCTGTGGACAACCTGAAGCAGCCCCATATCCCACACTTGGATTAAAATAAAACCATATTCCCACAATATTTCTGTGTTTTTTTTTTTTTTTTTTTTTTTTTAAAGAAACCAAAATTCTAACTACAAGTGTGTAGTTCAGTCCGTTGAGTGAAGTCAGCTGGTCACCATCCTTTGTGCTTAAATGAAGTTGGGGAGGATGTGGACTCCATATCCAGAGCCTTGCTAGTAACTAGAGTATACTGAAGTTGCCTCTGGATTCTATCAATTACAAGGCTCATTTTTCATATTGAAAAGGAATCATGATTTCAAAAATGTCCTAGTACCAAATAACCTAGCTAGCTGAGCTGTGTCATACTTGCTGGGAAAAGGTCATGGTGTTCTCTACCTAACAAGTCACTTTCTGGCTCTGCCTCCTGTCAGCCTGTTGTCCTGGAAGAATCAGTGGATCCTTGTAGCTCTTATGCTTCCCACTTGGTGGCACCATCTTGAGGTCCTCAGTGTCTTGCTAGTTGATTCTCCTGCTCCAGAGTGGAATCCCCACGTCTGCTCTTCTGCAGCATCTAAGCATTCCTGGCTTATCCCATCAAAGAGCACCTCTTTCATATAAGGGTAGGAAGGGGCAAGTGACACATTGTCTGTTGTGCAGATGTGGATATAACTGAGATACAGGAGCATTGGGAAGTGGAGTTAAGAGTGTGCCCAGTTCATGGCCGGTATGGGCAGAGTAGAAACAGGTCCCATCTGAAGAAGAACTCAGGAGTCTTAGCCACATTTAAGATTCCATCCAGTGAAGCATCCAGAACACAGGGCACCTTTTAAATGACCCTTTGGATCTTGCTTGAGAGGAACACTGGTGTGGGCATCAAAGGTGGGCCAGGACCCTAGGAGAGTCCTGAGCAGAGCCCTGAGGAAATGCCTGCAGGGACCCAGAGCAAGTCTATGAGAGCTCAGGAAGCTCTGGGTTCTCAGACATGGAGCGGAGCAGTCAGGATGCGCAGACGGCTGAGCACGATAAATGGTCCATTGTCCTGGGGTGTGCAGAGGCTGGGCCTGGGAACTGCTACTAGCAAGAGGCTTGGGCTGCTCCATCTGGGTGGGAGGGGACGTCCATTGCTCCCTGGATCCTTAGCCATCCTGTCTCTTCCTACTGTCTTCTTACATCTTTCTCAGCTGGCAACCATTTGTACCTTCTCCTTTTTGAGATTGGATTTGAGTTGGTATCAGAAATGCAGGAGAGACTGGTTAATCTTGTGGAGGAAAGATTTAGAGCCATGGACCCAATGATGAATAAATGTCTGTCTGGGATGGGCCCTGTGCATCACACTTTGCTCTGGGACCTACTTCCAGGGATACCATAGGGCAAGGAGCTAGGGCTCAGGCCTGGGTACTAGAGCGCCTGGCGGGTGTTATATATCCAGCTGTCATACATCCTTTCAGGATATCAGCTGGCCGCTGGTTTGTGAAGTTCCTTGAAGAAACACTGTAGATACTGAAGGTCTGTTTGCAACAGTGTTCACCTTGTAAGGAGTTAGAGTTTGCAGTTGGCAACCACAAGTGCATCTTTTGGTCACATTTTCTTGATTGAATCACAAAACAGAACCTGTGAGATGTTATCAGTCCTTCATGAGTGACTAACAGCAGGACCCTGGTTTCTCAGGATTAGCAGTAACTTACAGTTAGGGTCAGGCCAACAGTGCAGGTTAGGAAGCACCTCAGTGAAGCTGAAGACTATGTAGGTCCTAGGTTGGCTGTCCATAGTGACATCAGAAAGAGCCATTGGCAAGATGTGTTCGTGAGCAGCTGGTGTAGATACGGGACTGAGTAACAAACAGACCCCAGCAGCTTAGGTAGAAGAAAAACATCCGGCAGTGTGGGTGTTCCTCCTGGGACACTGTGGGCATGGAGCCGTGAGGTGGGAAGAGAAGGCAAGGGAGGTATTTTTGTCTCTAGAAACTCATGTTTCCATGGTGCTTAAAGGACACTGAAAGTGCTCTAACCAGGCCTATAATTGGCCCCTCTGCTCTTCAGACTGTCTTCTTTTCAGACTAGAGTAGAAGTTAGAGTCTCTCATTGGCTCCATTATCTCCAAATGAAGTCCTTAAAAGGAATATCTGATTGCACATTATACAAGAGATTGTTTTCAGTAATAAGAAGGAAAAAACTCCTAAAAAGACGGAGCACACTCAGAGAAGGGCATCTTTTCATAAATGAACAAGGACGTGCCTGTCAGCCACACAGTTCCTATGCACACAGACCTGATCCAGCCATGTGCTTTATTTCCTCATGCCCACATGCTTTGGTAACACTTGATTTCTATGCTTCCCAGTGTGTGTCTCTGTCACTGTGCTTGGTTTTGGGACACCATTGTTGCCTCAGGAGCCTTGTGCCTGTCGGCTGTTGTCTCAGCCTCCCTCCATCCCAAAGCAACCCCTCATTTACTTTCTGACTGAACTTCCTGGTCTGGATGTGTGGTATGAGCAGAATATACACCAGTCAGGCTTTTGCGACCCCACCCCAGTCCCATAATGACCTTCAGGATGTATCTGTAGTAGGAAGCAAAGCTTCGTTCCTTTGAGGACTAAAGACTCCATTTGGTGCGCCATGTTTTGCTTACCCATTCATCTGGTCATGGACACTGGGTTTCCTTGCATCCTGTAGCTAGTAGGATTGTTGCTGTGGACATCTGTTGATGAGTTTGGGTGCAGACGTGTTTGTTTTTCATTTCTCTGAAGTAACTTCCCAGTGGTGGAATTACAACTCATTGTAATTGCTGTGTTTAACCCCTGGAGAAATGGTGCTGTTTTCCACCGGTGGCCACACCATTTGCATTCCTACCAGAAGTATACCAGGCTTTGATTCCCTACGCTGTCCCCAGCACTTGCTGTTGCCGGACTTTCTAATTATTGCCACCCCAGTTAGTATGAGGTGGCACGTCCTTCTGCTTCAGGTGGTTGCCATCTCTTCATGAGGACATTGACATTTGTGGGTCTTGGCAGTAGAAATGCTTTTTCACGTCCAGTATCCATTCTCAAGTTAAGAAGTGAGTTCTTTATTTATCCTCAACTATCACAGACCTCCTTCAGAGCTGTCTTCTGTCTCATGGCTGCTTGCTGTCACTGTGTAGGAACACCATAATTTGCTTGACTTGTTCCTCATTGATTTAATCCAAGTAAGTTTAATTTCAATCTTAAAATGTTTCGTGTACTGCTCTGCCTTAAAAAAAGAAAAGTATCTATTGCATGTTTTTAAAAAATCATCAAATAATTCTGAACAGGATTGTCTGTTTTTAGTTTTGTAGACATTTGATCCTTTCAGAAAAAGGTCATATCGAGTGGAAGCTGATGTATTTTACGCTTCAGAAATATTACCCGACCAAAGAGCAGTACGGAGACACTTTACACTTCTGCCGCCACTGCAGCATTCTCTTCTGGAAGGTAAGGACTTGAAATGTGAGGACAAACTGTTCGTCTGCATCTTAAACAGAAAGGTGGGGAAACAGGAATAATGCTCTCGATGGGACCGTTACTGAAAGGCATTCCACTAGATACTGGGGGTGGGGTGAGGGGGTCTGTACACTCGTGCTGGAAGGCCAGCAGCGTTGAAAGCGGGATGCTGCTCACTGCTGAGTGGAGGCACTGCCCTCGATGCAGATGTAGCCTGCCTCTGATAAGGCTCCTGAGCAGCACTTCACATCTGGTCTGAAGAACTTGATTTGTCTGCACATGCCCTCTCTGAACACCTGGAAGTCCCCGCAGGGGATCGGGGCCAGCCCTTAGCCTCTTCTCTCAAAGCCAAGTTCTTAGGTAGGCAGTAGGGCCGTGGGAAGGAAGCACAGGCTTCAGAGTAAATGTGCAAACCTAACAAGACTATAGCATTTTGCCCTCAAAGTCAGATCCTTTAGTGGAAACCTTAAATGTTCTTATCAGTAATTTTCACATCTGCATAGTAAGCCAGGAGTCCTTCATCCCAATGTGCTATTTTGAAATCTCACCACCCATTTTTGTCTGGTTACGTAGTGTGTTTCCCATAACCAGAGAAGAGTCTGTGTGTCCCTTCCTTCCCCGGTCGCTGCTGTAATGTGCCTAGATGGTTTTGCTTTACATTTATCTAAATCTGGGACACAAGGCAAGCTCTTAATTGTTGGCAGAGAACAACTTTTTAGATTTTTTCCCTTTCAAACTCCTTTTCAAACTCCTGCACAGCCTGTTATTATGATGCTCCAGAGCCGAGCAGAGGAGTGAAAGCTATGCATGTTGCCGCTGTCTCCGGCAAGGACAGCAGAGGAGTTTGTCCTCTCCGACCTTGGTTCTTTTCTTTCTGAAAATTGAAAATGCTTGTGAAGTGTCTTTGCAGCAGGCGGACTGCTCCCTAGAACACTCTTGACAACAAGGTCGTCTCTGTTCAGTTTGGCCTCAGTTCCTTGCTGAGACCTAGCACTAGCATTCCCTCTTCTCCAGACAGGGGGTGGAAGAGGAGCCCCACATGGGCACCCGAATCCAGCAGGATTCTGTTTGTGCTCAGCAGCGCCTCCCAGGACCCTCCTGTAACACTCCTGTCTCACTTGAGTACTCTGGAAGATGAGGACCTGTCTGTCCCAGTCAGGGTAGTTCAGTGTGAATTAATTTATCTTCTAGAAAAGGCTCTTATTTCCTCCCAAGATTATTTTATACTGTAGAAATATTAAATGTAGGGATACTTTTTGGGGGGAGAAACTGATGGGCTTGAAGGCTTATAGTTGTACATGTGATACCAGGTGGTCTTAGACCAGTGTCTTCAAATACTTGATGATTTTCCTGACTGCTAAAGGAAACAGCACAAGGAAAGATGTTCACCTTCTCTGTACCATCACTGTTCTGGGCAGTGTAAGATGTGCTGCTCAAGTTCCATGAAATATGCAAGTTCTGGGTATTTTTAACTGGAAGATGACTTTCAGTTTTCCAAAAAAAATTGGCCTGCAAATTTCTACATTTAAGTGGCCTCACGGGCCATGGTGGTCACAATGCAGAACAAGTCATTAAAGAGCAGACTTCCGCTGGTCTGGGAGACAAATGGAGGGAGGGTGATACGGGCCAAGCAGGACAAGTGAGGCTTCAGGAGTCGTGTTAGCTGTGTCCACCTCCCATCTGTCCAGAGGCTCTGCTCCTTTGAGGATCTTCTTCTAAAGCGTAAGTGTGAAATGTAAGGAAGACCACCCTTAACCCCGAGGCTGTTAGAAGGCTCTTGTGCTGAGGAAAGCCACTGACCAGAAGCAGCACCCTTCTTGGGAGAGCATGGGGGTGCAGTCAGGCCGGCCCAGGCGACCAGTGAGCCACAGTGTGGCAGGGTATAGCCTGAGGGGTGAACTGTGTTGTGGCTTTGGAATGGTGCCTGCTGTGAGGTGTGCCTTAGCTTCCTGGGGACACTATTGCCTGAGACACATAGGAGACTGGAAGCCTGTTAGGAATGTGGAAGAGGGGCGGCGAGTCCTCACCTGGTCCTGAATATGGTCAAGATCTACAACTCGGCTGAGTGCATCTTGTCTTGTTCCTGGCATGTTCCACGGTGATCGCTTGTCCTTATGGGGACCCTGTGCCTTTTCCTAGGCTGGCATGTTCCACGGTGACCGCCGGTCCTTATGGGGACCCTGTGCTTTCTCCCAGGCTGGTTTCCCATTGCTCTTCCACTGTACTGAAGTGATGCTTCATCGTTTTTCCAACTGCTGTGCAAAACTGAGTCATTTGTTGCCACCCAGGTTACCAGCACACGGAGGCCACCAGTCGGTGTTTGCATGTCTCTCTCTGTCCCTACTCAGTTTCCTGACTGTGTGAAGCCTGTCAGAAACTGTAGGTTGAGAGGGCTAGGGAATCTCAGATGGAGACTTGGCCTTTCTGTGTTCCTTTCTTGTCTCAGTATTTCAGTGCCTAGACGCTTCTAGTGATGCTGAGGTCTCTGTAGGCAGGAGAAGCAAGCGTGGCTGAGGCAGTAATGGGGCAGAGATCGCAGACCCTCTTTACAGGCCTGTCTCTGTGAACTGCCCTGTGAGCAGAGGTGAAGTGCTTCACACTCCTGAGCAGGGAAAGACAGGCTCTTCAGTTAGAGCACACAGGAGCCTCCAGCACAGGGCTGCCAACCACACAGAAGCAATAGCAGATGTTGGTGGGCTGCAGGAAATGAGGCATCCAAAATGGATTAGGACCTCGGGTGTGTGTAGTTTTCAGTTAAATACATTGTTATTTACAGAGCAGACACCCCCCCCCCCCAAGGAAAAAGATGAGGGGCTTTCCCCAAACAATCTGTTTTCCTACCATAGAAATATGAGGACTGTTTTGTATATTTTCAACAAATAATTGAGTGTAGGGCCTTCCAGATTGTCAGTGTGGTAACGTTAAAAGGAAGTGGAACTGTTTCTCTTGCCCTGGGCTTTCTTCTTTTTTATTTTTATTTATTTTTTGAGACAGGTTTTTTATTACGTAGCCCTAGCTGGCCTGAATCTCTTCATGTTGGCCAAGCTGGCCTCTGATTCATAAGAGATCCCACTGCCTCTGTCTTCCAAGTGCTGTGAGGCACCGGGTTAACAGCATTGGCGTCTGTCTGTCATACCTGGCTAGAGTATGCATTTCCTGTATAAATATGGTGTATCCAGTAGTGCCCAATCTTTTCATAATGTTGTATATTGTTCAAAGTTAGTTGCATAATGTCTTAGGTACCCTCACGGATATAGCTTCACGCCTCACGCTGAGCTGACCTAGCTCTGTCTAACCCTGACTTTTCCTTCCTTTTCCTCCCTTTGCTGCTCCCTTGCTGACTGTCTCCACGGTGTCAAAGGACTACCACCTTGCTTGGTTGTTGAAGGTACTTCCTGTGTGCTGTTCCATCTTGTGCACTGTCTTTGCTTGTGACAGCTGTGATAGCAGCTCTTGCTATCACGAGCTAGACGTATCCTAGAAAGCTGACTGAAGAACCATCCATGCACCCTAGGGTGGTCTGCTGGAGGCCAGAGAAGCAGCTCCAGCCATGCTGAGCCTTCCCAAAGGCTGTGAGCTTTTTCTCTTGTTATTTCTGCAAAAAATAATCACAGCTCCTTGATTTTCGACAATACCAACTCCACACACCTGCTCTTGAGACAGTGCTTGTGGTGTGCTTTCCTTTCTTTGTGTGGAGGGAGACTGCTTACCCACCCCAACCCCTAAGCCTGCAAAGGGAAGAAGGAACCAGGAAGCAGGATGTGGAGGGGTGGGCCAGGAGGAGCAGCTTCCATGCCTTTCAGAGTGACTACAAAACATTGTCACCTGTTAGTAGACTTGCGTAGGGCCACCAGGAGCTGATTCCCAGCAAAGTCATGTCATTGGTATGGCAGTGAGAGGGATTGGGATCCACTCAGAGAAACGCAGATTATGTTCCTGTAGCTTTTAAGAATGTGCTCTGACCCATTATCCCTTCGCTCTCTCCTCAGGACTCGGGACACCCCTGCACGGCGGCTGATCCCGACAGCTGCTTCACCCCCGTGTCCCCCGAGCACTTCATTGATCTCTTCAAATTCTGATGGTGCCCTCAGTCCCGTGCCCTTGTCCACAGCTGTCCCTTGTGCTTTCTGTGTCGTGTGGTTGGTGTGAGTATTCTGTGACACAAGTGACGACAGGCTCAGTGACTACCTGTACCTGTGTGGCCCTCGCTTCTGGGAGAACATGACAGGATGCGATGATGCTCAGGCAGTTGTGCACCGTCAGTGAAGGAGAGGAGATCCCAGCACCATTTGTACTTCCTTCTTGAAACTCTTCTCAGCTTATAAAATTTGCAATTTTGTATATTTTTAAATATGGATCAAAAAGAGTTTCAGATTTTCAGCCCCATATTTTGTGCTGAACTGACATGAACAACTGAGAATATGCTTCTTGGTTTCAAACGTTAGTTTGTCATCCTATAGTAACTGGGATGAGAACAAAACAGTTGATCCTTGTAAATACACTATGCAGAATATTTATTTTTCTTAAAATGTATTTTCACAACCCCAGTGGCTGTGCCCAGATGAGTCCTCATCGAATATAAGATGAACCGAGGAATGTGCTTGGCATGCTCAGTCCCACTCCGTGGGTGGTGCTGTGAACTGGATGTACTGTCCATAGCTAGCAGCACTGTCCCTGTGTTTCTGAGAACCCCTGCCAAGAGCCTGTGCCAAGGAGCTGGAAACAGCCTAGGGAGGCTGAACTCCACAGGCAGAAATTACTTTCATGGGTAAAGTAATAAACCATGTTTATCTACTGATTGGCTTCATCAGATTCCCATCTGACTGAATGGTGGTGTCTTTAAAATGTGCTCTTTTATTTTAAAAATAATGCATGTGCACTTTAGAAATTTTTGAAAATAAAGATACATGACAGAAAGTTACATAGTTCTTCTGTAAAGATAACTGTTTGCTAAAATGATGTTTGCCATTGCCGCTCAGCAGTGGTGGCGGCAATGGATTGCTGGGTACTCCGTCTTCGATGGAGTCAGCGGCCCCAAGCTCATCATCTCTAAATTCCCTACGCACATTAAAATGTGTAACCGCATAGTTATAGATACAGATCAAAAATGTCATTTTCCAGTCTTACACTCTGTCCTCAACTGACACAACAGCCAAGAACAGCATTTAGAATTGCCAGGTGAGTCTCTTTGGCACAGTGCAGACACCCGGCCTTCCCATGCACACTAAAGTCAGCATTTCTTAAAACCATAAACATGGTGCCTGCCGTCCATAACCAGAGGATTCAGGGCTGAGGACCTGGTTTCCATTGACTTCACAGAACCACATGGAGGGAGCAGCATTCGCTCAGCAGGCCGGGTGTGTCCGATTTTCTGTAAGCAACACCAACCAAGCGTAGCTTCAGTCTATTTCTCTGCTGCTTCCTGTGTCCCCATCTGTTTCTTTGGGGAACTTGGTCTTTTTTATATTAGTTTTTAAAGGGTTGATACTTACTTTTCTTATTAGCGTGAGTGTGTGTGACAGGCAGCACGGGGAAGAGAGGGCTGTTTGGATTCACAGTTTTGGGGGTACAGGGGTACAGTCCACTGAGGCCCAGGAGACAGCTAACAGCAGCGCAGTCAGGAAGCAGTGAGGTATGCTGACATTCTGCCCGCTTCCTCTTTTAGAACAGCACCAGTTCTTCGAGAGGTTCAGACAGTGTGCTTGATCCTATTCACTCCTACTCCACAGCCCCCCACAGCACCCCAACTTTGTGTCCTCTCTTTTAACAGCCCATCAACTCCAATTTGTGCTGCTCATATACCCCCTAGTATGGATGGGACTGTCCACGGAGCTTGACCAACCTACTAGGAGCCACGCTCTTAAAGAAAGCCGACTGTCTATAAAACCACAGCCTGTCTATAGTTCCTCAGTTAGGGGTGGAGGCTCATGAGCCCATCCTCTACAGGGTTGAGTGCCTTGCTCTTGTGCAGAAAACCACCTCTGCGGTGGGTTCATGAGCACAGAGG
This sequence comes from Rhynchomys soricoides, assembly GCA_019843965.1. Classification (NCBI taxonomy): domain Eukaryota; kingdom Metazoa; phylum Chordata; class Mammalia; order Rodentia; family Muridae; genus Rhynchomys; species Rhynchomys soricoides. Next base: position 4,546,581 of record JADRCH010000044.1, on the reverse strand, counting down.
TTCTCCCTGCTCCATTCAGAACCTCTGTTTGGCACCAATCCTCCCTAACCTCTGGCCTTACAGTCTTTTTTTTTTTTAAGGTTTATTTATTTTACTTATATGCCACCAGAAGAGGGCATCAGATCTCATTATAGATGGTTGTAAGCCAACCACATGGTTGTTGGGAATTGAACTCAGGGCCTCTGGAAGAGTTGAGCCATCTCTCCAGCCCCTGGCCTTACAGTCTTGCTGCCTCATCTGCACACTAAGTGGTGTGCTTACTAGTACTAAATTTCAGCTGTGGAACACACAGGCCGCGCACAGGATTTGATTTAATAAAAATATTACTCATTATCATAAATATATACAAAATTGATAGTTTTAAATTAAATTACCTTTGCACATAACCACACAGATTCTCAGATTTGTATGCAACATGCCTCTACCTTGTGTTTAAAAACATTTTACATTAAAAACATTTTACAATCTCACCACTTTGAGAATCTTCAGTATAATTTATGCTAAAGGTTGAAAAAAAAAAAAAAAAAAACAAGTACACTTTTCAATACACAACTTCCAGTGAGAAAATAGAGATCCCTGGTGCTTTGGATGAGAATGGCTTCCCTGGGCTCATGCTTTTGAATTGGCGATAGTTAGTGGAACTGTTTGGGAAGGATTAGGAGGTGTAGCCTTGTTGGAGGAGATAAGCCACTGGGCGTGGGCTATAAGGTTTCAGAAGCCCCCACCAGGCCTGGTCTTGCTCACTCTGCCTGCAGTTTTCAGAGCAGATGAGAGCTCTCAGCTGCTGCTCCAGTGTCATGCCTCCCTGCTGCCAAGCACCCGACCTTGAAGATCATGGACTAGCCCTCTGCAACTGTAAAGCCCCCAATTAAATGCTTCCTTTTATGAGTTGCCTTGGTTATAGTGTCTCTTCACAGCAATAGAACAGTAAGACGAGGTTTATCAAAAGCCATCTTGTTTGAGGCAAAATAAATAGAAGCTTTGTATTTTGTTCTTCAGTGAGAGTTTTGACTTCCATACTTGTTTTGTCCTGTCACCTTCCAGCTCTCCCCCTTCCCTGTCCTTGTTTATTTAGTTCCCAACACTACTGAAGTCCAAGGTCCCAATGTTGGTAATTGACTAGTACAACATTACACAGTGGGAACATCCAGCGGCAGTGGGTAATGCTCTACTCAGGGAATATAGAGGTCTCACCAGGCGCCCTGAGCTCCTACAGGAGAAATGTTTTTCCTGAATACAGATTTCAACTGTATCCCATCCAGGTTCCATGTTGAGAGTACTTCAACTGAGAGCATATAGTTGATTAAATAATAAATGTGAATAATCCCTGATGTGGTAACTCTTAGTCCAGTGTAGTAATATAAGAGGCATGAAAAACAAGCCAATATTAACTCCTCCGAAGATTACTAGTCCTATAATAAAGGCATCCAGTAAAAGTGATGAAATAGATGAAATTCCAGACAGGACTTGAAAAAACGACTGTAATTGTGGTCGAAGAAGGAAAGCTTCTTTTTCTTTCCTTTTCTGTTTTGGAGACAGGGTCTCACCATTGTAGGGCACTCTGGTAGACATGGAAGACACTATGTGTCTTAGGGTTTGTATTCCTGTACAAAACATGACCAAGATGCAAGTTGGGGAGGAGGAAAGGGTTTGTTGAGCTTACACTTCCACATGGCTGTTCATCACCAAAGGAAGTCAGGACAGGAACTCAAGCAGGTCAGGAAGCAGGAGCTGATGCAGAGGCCACAGAGGGATGTTCCTTACTGGCTTGCTTCCCCTGGCTTGCTCAGCCTGCTTTCTTATAGAACCCAAGACTACCAGCCCACAGATGGTACCACTCACAATGGACCCTCCCCCCTTGATCACTAATTGAGACTTTACAGCTGGATCTCATGAAGGCATTTCCTCAAGGGAGGCTCCTTTCTCTGTGATAACTCGAGTTTGTGTCAAGATGACACACAATTCCAGCCAGTTCACTATGTAACCAGGCTGACCTCAAAGTTTCAAAGATCTGCCTGTGTCTGCTCCCAAATGTTGGTATTAGTGATGTACACTCACTGCCATGCCTGGCAAAGATAAGCTTCTAATTGAGAACACAAACAGCTGAATGACATAAGGAAGATGTTGCAAGATAAGAAAGAGGGATTCAATAAAATCACAGGAGTACTGGAGAAAAACCCGTCCGAAATGCCAGAAATGAAAATATCCTACGCTCATGGAAAGTCTGAATAGAATGGATCAGGATAGGTCAGAGAAGCTGAGCTTGAGGGCAAAGTAGTGGGGTTGAAATGAGGCAACAAGAACATAGATGGGGTACATGTGGGAAAGTCAGGGTAACACTGTAAAAGCCAGACGCTTGAGCATACAAGAATAAGCTCACTTGGCACAGAAAGTGTTAAAAACAAATTCCCAAAGTAGGGAGAAATACAGCAAATCACACACAAGAAGCATTTTAGGACACCAAACAGGTGAGCTCAGGAGGAGAGCCTCTCTTTACCATGGTAAGATTAACATTAATATACAGAGCAAAGAAAGTATATTGGAAGTGACACAAGAAACATCAAGTCACATGTGAAGACACGCCCATCAGAAGAACAAGACACTTGTCCCTGAAGCTTTAAATGTCAGGAGGGCCCCAAAAGATGCTTTCTCAAGCTCTGAAAGGTACTGCTAACCCAGACTACTACACAGGGCCATTGGTCATAGTTAAAGGAGGAACAAACACTTCCCGTGATAAAAACGGACTGAAGGACTTTATGACTCCTGAGCCAGTGTTACAGAAGAGGCTTAAAGGACTCCTTTAGATTATAGGCCACAGGAAAGAACTAGCCATGTTAGAATGGCATTGTAAGCCCAGCAAAGTAACAGTCAATGCATGCAGCTCAGCAATGACTGGATATTAATGGTCTCAGTACTCCAATTAGAAGACAGGATTAGTAGATTGGACCGAAAAGCAGGAGTCATCTATTTGTTGCTGATGAGAAATGAACTCTGTGAAAGACACTATCATACTGTGAAAAGAGAGGTGGAAAGAAGATGGAGCAGAGCCACATGGCCTGGAGATGCAGCAAGTAGCAAGGGATCTCACAGCTGGGGACAGAGTAGTGCAGTGGTGAATCTGCCCAAGCTAGGTGTGCAGCTGAAAAATAGTACAATTAAATTGTGTGCTTTGCACGGGCTTCTTGTGGTTGGAGATTTACTGCAACATTTGTTTTTTCAAGACAGGGTTTCTCTGTGTAGAATCTGAGAATCTGATTCTACACAGAGAAACCCTCTGTGCCCTCAATCTCTGAGATCTGCCTGCCTCTGCCTTCCGGGTGCTGGGAATAAAGGTGTGGACCACTATGATTTTTAAAAAAGCTTTTGTTATGTTTTTAATTCTTTTGCATATGATAGAAAGAAATGGTCCGACTTCATCCCTTGCATGTGGGTTGCCAGTTTTCCTAGCACAACTTGAAAAGATTGTCCTGCCTCAAAGAGCAGATTCAACTGGCCCCAGTCTTCACAGTTGATGACATCAGCATTTTAGTTTGTTCTAGAGTGAAGGGAGAGGTCTGTACTTTATGTCCAACATTGTTTTGGTTATTTGGGGTCCTGAGATTTCGTAAGTCTTCAGAACAGATTTTTCTATTTCAGTAAAACATGCCCCTGGAATTTTGGTTTCGGTTATATATTAAGTTTGTAGATTGTGAGTTGAGCGTGCTGGCACTCGGGAGGCAGAGGCAGGTGGATCTGAGTTCAAGGCCCAGCCAAGGCTACACAGAGAAACCCCGTCTTGAGAAATAAAAACAACCACAAAAATATTTATAGGTTGCTTTAGGTAGAATGGATATCTTGCCAAAGCCTTCCAATATATTTCACAAGTATTTCATCTTTTAACTTTTCTAAATGAATTTTTGATTATTGAATAAAGAGTTCAATTAATTTTTTTCAGGATTCGTATCCTGCAACTTTATCCATTCATTTGATTATTTGTTTTGTGTGTGAAACGAGGGTTTTAAAATATTAAATCACATCATTTGCAAATATACTTACTGCAAAGCTCAGTCTTGGTTGGCTTCAGTAGACTGACATTGAATGAATCTGTTTCTGTGAAGCATCCCCAGAGCAAATTAGGAAGGAAAGACCCACCCCCAGTGTGAGCTGTGACTTCCACTGAGTGGCCCAAAAAAGTCCAAGGAAAAAGGTCTGTTCTGTGTTTTCTTCCTGATCGAGTGTGCCTGTCTCTGCTGCTGGGATCTGCTGCTCACACACAACTCCTGCTTCTTTGGCTTTTCAAATGTTGGTTCAATAGCCACAAATTTCTGGGAAGCATCCAAAGTCTCACTGTCATATTGAGACTGTGGAAGCACCCAGCTTCTTGTAGTCAGCAGCTACCAGCATTCTCTGCCTCTCCAGTGTGTAGATGACTTCACTCAGCTCCTATCATAGCAGTCTAATAAAGTCACTATAACACACACACACACACACACACACACACACACACACACACTCAGTTGGTTCTGTTCTTCTACAGAACTCTGCCAAATACATATTTTGATGCCAAGGAGTGGGATTATTACCGTGATAAGCCTTACCTTGAGGTTTGTAGGTCTTTGGAACTGGTTTGCAAGAAGATTGTGGAAGAGTGGAGCTTTAGGCTACAGAATCCCCCAGAATGCTGTAACAGACCTTCACAAGCCATTGTGATAGCTGAACAGAAGATGAGAATTCTGATAGAAACTGGGAGGGCAAAAGCCAGGCTCAGGAAATGAGGAGTCTATCAGGAGTCCGGCTAGAGGCCATTTGTGTCATATTCTGCCAAAGACTCTGTATTCAGCTCATACCCTAAACTTTTTTTTTTTTTTTTAGTGAGACTAAATTTGCAAATAATGGACTGAGTTGGTTTTCATAGGAAATTTTAAGATGGCACAACACCTAAGCTGTGTGGCTGCTCTTATGTGGAGTCACAGTCAGAGAACGGTGAAAGCGTGAAAAGATGCTCAGTGAGGAGGAAGGAGTCATGAGTGGGATACAGGAGAGGTGCTGATGCTGACAACTGCTGATCGATGCAACTGAAATCACACCAATGCACAGGCCAATAGGAAAGCTACCTTGAAGGCAAGGCCCTGCCCGTTGAACTCCAGGATATTAAAACACGAACTCATTTGCAGAAGACCTAGTTGTGAGACAGAAGCTCACAACTGTTTGTAGCTCCAGTTCCAAGGGATCTTACACCCCCCTCTGACCTCTACAGGAACCAAGCACACACAGTGCAGAGACATACACACAGGCAGAATGCCCATACATGTAAAAATAAAATACTTTTCAAAAGTAGAACAAGAGAAGAGTGACTGGACAAAGACACCTAAAGAGGTGCATTTCCAGGGTTAGCCTAGAAGACACACAGAGCTGCCATGGAGGACGTAGGGGGAGCAGCCTATGTCTCAGCTTGCCTTTTTCCTGGTGGTGCATGTCTTTCAGGCACACTAAATGCAAAGGTTATAGGATCATGGAGGCTTTCAACAAGGTTTCTGAAGGCTGCTGAGGCTGAGGAACGTGTAGCAGGCTCAGGTTTCCTGCAAGGAGCTCTGGAGCAGGCTGTGTGCAACGCTGTGAAGGTGAAGCCTAAAAAATAGTAGGAAGCATGCTAGTGTTAGAGACGGTAACTGGGGAAGGCTGTAGTCACCAATGAAGCCAGCTCAAGAGAGAGCCCACGGTTGCTGTAGCAACAGAGATGGACAGGCACATCTCTACCAATAGCCCTTTGGACCCAGATGGTGCCACCATGAATTCCAGATGTGGGACGTGGGGCTGTAGGGTTTAGGGTTTACCCTGCGGGGTTTGGGATTTGGCTTTGGTCTAAACCTTCCTTGCTGGACCCTATTCCTCCCTTTTAGCCTGGGAATTTTAATCTAAGTATTACACACTGTAAGTGTGTGACTTGGTTTTGTTGCTTTTACTTTACAGGGGTTCACAGTTAAGAGACTTTTTTTTGAAGCCCAGAGGAGTGCTTCCAGGCTTCTGTCCTGAGCTGAAAACCAGTGGCTCACCAAGAATCTTGCAGGGTTTTGGCGCCAAATAGGGTCTGCTGAAGCACCCAGCTTTGTGGAATGAGCAACCATGGCTTGTCAGGCTCCCCAGTGAGAGACAGCTGCCACAGGACTTCCTCCTACTGCTGAGGCATCAACTGAGCAACAACTGGGTGCTCAGCCTCCAGGTGTGACTCAGCTGTGACTATTTTAATGTAAGCTTATTTAATAAGTTACTTTATGTCCCCTCCCCCATCACATCCGTACCGTTCCTGCAGAGAACCCTAACACAACTGCCTTAGTTTCTTTGAAAATAGTTGAAATATCTACATTTCTACATTTTTAAAATAAAAGCATTTCCTAAAACTCCAATACTAATTTTGGCTTTGTAAGAAAATTAACTGTTAAGTACTGTTCCACAAGAGCCAACACGACCATTTGTTTTGAAAGCTAAAACCCTACCCAGTGTTTATGACTAAGAATCTATCTCATTTGCAACTCTGAAAATTCTGTGAAGACATTAATTTCTAATTGCATAAGCCAATTCCTCCAGATTGATGGCTCACAGCCATGAACTGGGAAGGGCAAAACTAAGTCAGATATATGGAGATTCTAGATGCCCATGGGGAAAGCAGCAGAGGTTCCCAACATACATCAGGTCACCCAGCAGAACCAGGGAGTGGCCAGTGTGTGTTGGAGCTCTGCATATAGACTGTAGAGTATCTGTGGGTCTTAGGAAGATGGTAACCCCACCCGTGGGAGAGAAAAGGTTCAAGGCAGTGTAGCCTCAGATGCAGTTAATGGCCCAGGACTAAAGGGGTCATGCAAAAGAGTTGAGGCTTGGCACCATGAAGAGAGGTGATGAGAGGCTATAGGCTCAGTCACAGTTTGTCTCCTGTACCAATAGAACTGGGGGGGGGGGGAGACAAACAAGAATAGTAAATGAAAATCTTTCATTCAATTAATTCATTAAACAGAAAGGGATCCTTTTTTTGTCCCTTCTTGCTCTGGCCCAAAGATTTATTTATTTATTGTATGTAAGTACAAGGTAGCTGTCTTCAGACACACCTGAAGAGGGCATCAGGCCCCATTATAGATGATTGTGAGCCACCATGTGGTTGCTGGGAATTGAACTCAGGACCTCTGGAAGAGCAGTCAGTGCTCTTAACCACTGAGCCATCTCTCCAGCCCCTGAGAGGGATTCCTTTGATGCTCAAGGGAATGCTCAGCAGCAGACACAGTCAGTTAGGAGATCTTCCTTGTACATATGCGTGTCAAAACATGACCTTGCAATAGCAGACCTTCCCTAGCAAGTGTTCCCCCATCATCCACATTTCTGGGCTTCTCTTTAGAATCCAGGAGGACAGAGTACCTATAGGTGTGCCCCTTCTGTCCCGGGCAGTTAATCTAGGATGGATGAGGTGAAGTTCATGAGATGATGCCCATGGACTGAATATATTTGTCCTACTGCGAAGTCTACCACGGACATAATGCCAGAGAAAATATCCAAGGTGAAAAGCCAAACCAAACTAAGCCAGTGAATTCTTAGTTGTTACAGCAAAGGCTGGCAGACATGAGCTGTATCCTCCAAGATCGCCAGGTCCTGACTTTAGCTATTCTATTTAGTGGACAATGCCGCTGGCTATAGTCAAGATTAATTTATGATGAAAGCCAGAAAGAACCAGCCTTGGGTTCACAGTTTCCACCTTGCAGGCCTGTACGTGTTTCCTCTGCCTGGCCCTGTGACCTCAGGCTCAGATCTGTGAGCACCACGGGATGGATGCTCTCCACTGCACATACTAATACGGCTAGCAACCAGTAGGACGGATTTGGTTTCCCTATCACATAACAATGTCAGCATCTTCCTCCAGAGTGATGCATTTGCCTGAGTGAGCCACCTAGTGGTTACTATATTTTAAGACCAATGCCAGGGAGGGGAAAGGTTCATCCTAGTCCTTGGCAGTTCAAGAAATCCAGGGGGAAAAAGATTCAGTAGCTTCATCGGAGAAATAGGGATGGACACTTGCTAGACCACCATACAATGGAAGCCTTGCAGCAGCTCTGTGGAATAGGAGCCACTTACCTGAAATGAATAGACCATAACTGCCCCTGGCCAGCACTTATGGTAAAGCCCCTGCTCCACATAGGTGGAAACCCTAGGCCTGACCCCCTGAGCAGAGTCTGCAATAGCCTGGGTGGGTGAGTTCAAGTGTGGACTGGTGGCTCGGTGCTCATATCCTGCAGGAAAAAGCCAGGCTGTGCTCTGGGCACACGAGGTGTGTGCGTCATCTCATACTCTTCCGTGAAAGTGACTTCTTGGGGTTCTTCTGATCAGAGCCAGGCAGTGGTGGCGCACGCCTTTAATCCTAGCACTCGGGAGGCACAGGCAGGTGGATTTCTGAGTTCGAGGTCAGCCTGATCTACAGAGTGAGTTCCAAGACAGCCAGGGCTACACAGAGAAACCCTGTCTTGAAACACCCCCCCCCCCCAAAAAAAAGCTGATCAGAATTAAAGAAGCAGTCTTTCCTCCTTACACTGTCTTCTGGTGATTCAGGTGATCTAATCCCAGTTGATGAATGGCTAAGAGCCAGAGAGCAAGGAGAAAGTCACCGAAAGCCAGCAGGAGAGTCTCCTCGGACACCGGCCAGGAGGCAACAGGGACCACACTGAGGCAGCCCTGTGAGCTAAGCCTGAACAACAAGGCTGCAGTGATCTGACAAAACCTGACTAGGATCAGGTCTGTGAATGGCAGAGGTGCTGGGCTGTGAGAAACAGGGTGAAGCTCACTACCTCCTTCCTCTTTAAGGCACCTATAGTCAGGAAGAGACACATGCAGGCTTTCCCAGGGTCCAGTTCCTATGGGTGTTACTGTTTGGGGGTAGGGGGGGAGGGGAGACTAATTTCCAAGGGATGGTTATATTTTTTAAAAAAGAGACTAGGTAAATGAGAACAAACCAAACCAAACCCACACTACCTCTGGCACACTCCTGTTTCTCAGCTGAAGTCTAAGAGAACAATTTGCTCAAGGGTTTATTTAACTCATTAAGGGCACAGATTGGAAGCAGCCCAGGTACCCAGTATTCGGGTCACCCTCCAGGTGACAGCCCAGCATACTTATCTCACCTAATGAGAAGGTACATGTGCTGAAGTTCAGCCCAAACTGTCACTTAACTTATGGAAGGTGGGCAGCCATTTCCTGGGATTAAGATTGTGAGGTCTCCATGTCAGGAAAGTCCCGGCAGATCAAGGAAACAGACGCAGATTCCTTTCTGTTTTCTTTAATCCTTAGCTTTAAGGAGGACTCTGTCCCTCCCAGAAAAGCACAGAACAGAGTTCTAGGTACAGACCCCTCTGCCAGCCCCAGAATCACAGCGACATCGCAAACTGCATCTGAACAGAGCAAATTCGCATGAAGTGTTTGAAGAGACAATCTCCAGAGAGCATACCAATAAATATACACACTAAAGATCTTGAATGCAAGATATTTTAATTTGATGCAACAGAAGAAAAAAATCATTTGTAATTAATCTTTCTGGTTTACAGTGCATATTCATCTCCTGAGAAGCGACAGGGTAAAGGTCCCTGTGTCAACAAGCAACACTGCATCTCAGGCACACAGGCGCAGTGAACTATAGGCACTTGGCGCCCAGCGCAGGCCCAGTGAACACAGACAGAGGCTGTGTGTCCAAGAGCTCGTTCCTACATTCTCAAGGCTGGGTTTGTATTCCTGTACCACAGGGGTTAGCCAGACACACCAGTGGGTTCCTGCTATGGGCATCAGCATGAGCCTGCTCTTCTCCTATCCTGCAGTTACTTCATTTTGAAGACAAGAGAGTCAGAGCTCATGCACTTGATCGTTTACCTGAGGATCCTAAAGGTTTTCAAACTCACACGTTACAGTAAAGATGACACACTTTGCACTATGAATCAACTCTCCATAACTGCCCAATGCCCAGGTGTTAATCTTTTATCTGAACTCTCCTCTCAAAGCACATTAAATAAACTTACTGTTCTGTTTTAAAAAGATTAACAGCTCAGTTTATGGGTGGACGTGGACAGGAGGATGGGCATGGGTGGTTGGCAAGCTGGGTGGTGGATAGACAGCTAGCTGTAGATGACAGGTAGATCTAGTAACCCCGGACCACTCAGCTGTACCACAGAACACTGCATGGGACACCCTGGAGGCTTTTAATTCTTAACCAAAACAGAGAGAAACACAGCCCTCCTGTCCAAGCACTGTAACAGGAAAACAAAGACACACGCGCTACCTGAACATCCCCTACAGAGCGCGTAACCCTGCCAACACACGGGACCACACCCCAGGACAGTCAGCAGTGTGAGACAGGAGGAGCTGGGGGGAGATACACTTCTTACAGATTTAACATCAATCATAAAAGCTTCTCATTTTGAAAAACTAAACATCTGAGAAGAATAGAAATGAGGCACTTCAGTGTTGATCTACAGTTTAGCTCTACAGTGAGCAAGTTCATGTTTTCTGAGCAAAGTGAAGATTACTGGGTGACTAAAATTTATTCCTAATATTTCTTCCACCTTTAAGTTTAAAATCAACATTCTTTTTTTGAAGAAAATAAAGATCTGTATTTAAACGTTCAAAAGTAAAAATAAAATTCCATGAAAGAACTAGCTGCCACCCAGGCCCACACTGCAGGCCACTCCTCCTCAGCTGATGTGCCCCTCAAGATGCCCTGACACCCTACCTCAACCGCCTTCTTCCAGCATCTACATTTTGCTGTGTTTTTAACTTAATGAGGAAAAATGAATCTGTTGTTAAACTGAATTACTGTAACCTTTGGAAGACGCTTCTTGTATTCTGACAAAGGGTGGGGGTGCCACAGAGGCCATGTTCAGTTAGCCGCAGCACTCATGTCGCATGCAGGGACAAGATGGAGATGTCCTAAAAACTCAGGTGACTGAGGCTGGCACGAACCTTAGAGGAAACTGGCTCACAGGAGAGTGTCTACAACGCTCACTCCCACTTAGCATACACCCAGCGGGTGGGCGTTTCTGCAGCAAGGTAACCAGATGTCACCAGGGAGCCATGGTGTGTGTGGGTCACTGAGCACGAAACACAAGCAACTCAGTGGGCTCCTTCCCTGGGCTATGAGAGGGCTCGACAAATTAATGGTGCACTAGGAGGCGGCCAGCGGGAGTGGCCAACCATAGAAGCAAGGTGAGTCCTGTGCCGCTCCTTCAGTTCATTCTATCTCCTCACAGGTCTCTGTCAGGTGGCCTTTGCTCTGTCGCCTGATGCTGACCAGCTTCCCCGCTGAGCGGAGGCTCCAGCGGGAGCTGCTAGCTGAGCTGGTGAGGCTGGTGTACTTGGTAGAGCCCTTGGTGTCATCCTCCCAGGCAGACCACGGTGGGCAGCCACTTACACCATCCTCCGTTCGGTCAGCAGCCACGTCTTCAGCAGTAAGTTTGGGAGGCTCCCAACCTTCGATCTGATCTGGTTTTTTAGGCTGAGCATTCTGTTTCAAAACCAAGGCATCCCAAAATCCTGATTTCTTCTCTGCCTTCAGCTCTTCTCTTAGTCGTAGATTAGTTCTGTAGATGAAACAGTTTAGCTTTGGTCATACAGTGATCTTGTAATGTTGTCAGTTTTATAAAGGGTCCCCCCCCCCCCCCAAAAAAAACTTTAACTTGCTTAGAAAGCCAATGCAAACCTGTGCATAACTTTGAAATAAATATTAAAGATAACAGTGGAAACAGCCTACAGAAGCCATGTTTTGGCTTTCCTGCAGCATGGGCCAAGGACCAGGTCCTAGACAGGAGACACTACTGTAACAAGGGACGAACCTTCAAAGGCCACAGGAGGGAGTATGTGGGCATTTGAGCAAACCGGACATGAAAGACCAAGGTCCAGTTTAGTAAGTAAAGGGGAATTCTAGTCAGTCAGTGAGTTTTCAGTCGGGTGGCTCGTATCACAAACTTCTCTTCAACATTTAGTAGGTGATTTACTCAAAAAATTACTCAAAACTTCTATCACAAAAAGGAAATGACTAGCCTGGCGGTCATGGCATACAGCTTGGATCCCAGCACTCAGGAGGCAGAGGCAGGTAAATCTCTGAGTTCAAGGCCAGCCTGGTCTACAGAGTGAGTTCCAAGACAGCCAGGGCTACACAGAGAAACCCTGTCTCAAAAAACCAAGGAGCAAGGAAAAAAAAGGGGGGGGGGGGAGAATGAGTGGTGCAAGGAGTTGCCAGAGTCCTGACTGGCTGGTTATTAGCATCACTCAGACACTGTTGCAGACACTAGGACACAGGCGTCCAGACCGATGGGCACGTCACCTAGTGACCAAGAGGACCTTTTGTGAAGCTGCTGCTCTATCACTACAGGAGGCCTGCATCTGCTTCAGTGAGGAAGGGCTGCCATCTGCCACCATAGACAGTCCTCTACCAGAAGGAAACAAAGCTACAGGCTTCCAAGGTCACGGACGTCCTATCACCAACAGGCAGCTCTGTCGCATTTTTACCTTTAAATGCAAGCTTAATGTTCTGATAAATGTATAATAAAGTAGCAACAATGTATCAGTTTATATTTGACTTTCTAGAATCTTTTGCAGTTTCCCATCACTACCTGTGGTTTTGTTCAGTTTTGAGAGCACTGGGATCAAACCAGGTCTGTGTGCGTGCTCAGCAAGTGTGCTACCCCTCCCCCACCAGCTGCTGGGCCCTAGTGAGGTCCATAGCATAAGCATGACTCCAGGCTGCCTTCTGTGAGGCTGATTTACAAGTTTTAGCTTTTTACTTCGCTTTAGCCTTTCAGAATGCTTTCTGGTTACATAACTTCTACCCAAGGTACATTTTAGTTGTCTCCAGGGCACCCAAAAAATGCACCCCATTTCTTTGTGCACCTCAGCATTCATATCCCACAGCTTGCCTGGATCTGCAGCCTGGGGCAGCAGAGACATCTCCAGAGCTAATGGCAGGTGTGAAAATCCCTCTCTTTACACCACAGCAATCTCTCTACGTTCCTAGTCATGTCACCTTTTCAAGATGGCTGCTTCTACTCACCCTTTGGACTTGGGAGATCTGGAAGTCTCGAGCAGATGTTCTTCATCATCTTTATTAAACAGAGAAGTTGCTTCTTTCCAACCTCTGAGACTTGCTCCCTGAATCAGTGAAAGGTAAAGAGAGTGTCAGAGCTGATGCCGCAAATGCACAGCTCTGTCTCCTATGCCAACAAGTCCACGGATGGCTTACGGTTGGCGGTACAGCTTGGACGATGCAGCACCAGGTGACTTGACTTATTACTGTTATAAATGACATACGAGTGGCCGACTCACACCTCAATGGTGTGATCTATGACACGATTCGGCTGCCACAGAGAAACAGGTAACAGGTGACACCCTACATCTCAGGTGCTATGTGACAAACACGATTATTGGACTGCATTCTGTGCTTTCATGGAAGGAATGGATTGTGCTGGTGACAATGGCAATGGCAAAGGGAATTTCCAGCCCCATTATAATTTCATGGACATGTTGACAGGAATGTCTGAGGCTAAGCACATCCCAGACCTTCTATATCTACACAAAATATATCTTACCTGCTCACCTATGTTCCGGGGGAACTACATCTTGTAATGTACTAGCCAATTCTGTTTTACTTGTGGAAAGTCATGTTACAGTTCAGTTATGGCCTGGTGAAGATTACCACATAGGAAGGAATCGGGCCTCTGATGCCAGCAAGCTCTTTGGGTTCCTGGTGATGTCGCTCTCTCAAGATGGCTGCTTATGAGTCACCCTTTGGACCTGGGAGACTGAAGAAGGGGCCTGAGGCTGTTTATAGGGTCTCAGCCCCAGCAGTTCTGCACTGCCTCTGGGTTCCAGCATCTTGAAGAGATGGCGATGCCTACCCAACCCAAAGATAAGCTTGGAGAGGAAATAATGTGTTTTGTTGATTCTGGAAAAATGATTTTATACAATTCCACTTACAAAATCAAGATCCTACCATGAATGCCACTGTAGATCATTAAGTATCTTAGTAAGCAGAGAGGAATATGGAGGGAGCCTGGAAGCTTATGGAGATCTAATTTTATATCCCTGTACCATCATCCCTGCTGTTTGTGTGAAGGGAACTGTCATAGAGCAAGGTTGTACTTTGAAGCGTTAAAAAGGAAATGCAAAGCGTGTCATAAAACCAGAACTGAGAGGCGGCAGAGGTCTCCGATGTGAGACAATGTAATACACATTTTCAGCAAACCCATCAGGGCAGTGGGAAATCAATCATGCCCAGGCACCACCCTTCCACTTTTTGCCCCTTGGCAGTCTGGACTTTAGGAATCCACTCTGGGCAGAGGTCTGTCTCCAACCAGACCTCTGGTGGAGGGTGCCAGGCCCTCCACCAAACCCACTATGTTAGAATCCTAAGTAGTGTACCCACACCAAAGAAGTCACTGCAGCAAAAACAAAACCTTGTCTGTGAGATGCGAGTTTACTATTCCAGGTGCCCCAAAGATGCCCACTGAGCAACACAAGTGACACCGTGCTGCTCAGGCTGAGGGTGATAGCAGTCTGTATTAATCTTTACCAACCAGGGAGAGTCTAGGCCTGATCCACTTGGACCATGTAGTGGCTAGCACTGAGGAACTGTCCCCAGAGTACCTCTCTGGAATAGAGACAGAGACCCACAAAACAAACAGTGATTCACCATGAGATACAAACTGTGAGGCCTTTAGGCACTTGACTGAAGCAGAATCACAAAACACAGGGAGCCGGAGCCAAGGGTTTTTTTGGTGGGTGCGGGGGGCGGTATGATGTTCACCAAACCCAAACACAGAGAGCCTGAGCCAAGGTTTTTTTTGGGGGGTGGGTGGGTATGATGTTCACCAAGCCCAGACCCTCCAGTGCAGATATCACAAGGACCAAACGTCCACCAAGCAAGGCCAGCTTGCTTGGCCTCCCCAGCAGGGGCTGCCCATTCCACTGATCTCTGACCATAGTTGCCAGGGAGCCAGTTGGCATTGTAAGACAAGTCAGCGAGAGGGGGAACTCAGGAGCCTTGATTACCACCCACATCTTGTTTAGGAAGAAGATACAGAGCAGTCTGCAGTTAATGGGATTTAAACGAACAGCCTTACGAAGGAAAAAACGAACAGCCTTACGAAGGAAAAACCAACAAAGGGAGGGAGAACAAACCCCAAGAGAAAAATGTCCTAGATGCACAGGCACTTTTCAGGAAGGACAGATGGACATTCCTCCCTCAGAGTCAGGGTACTGGTGGTGTGATGAGACCCTTAATATAGATAGGCTTATTGTGCTGTGAGCAGCTGTGGGCAGCTGGGTCTCCCACGCTCCTGTCCATCCGCCTAATCACCTCCTGGCATTTCCTAAGAGCGGCCTTTGCCAAGCCCCTGGTGTGACTTCAAGTGTGCATCATACCAAGGGAGCAGTACTCACAGGTAGCGCAGAACGGCTGGCATCACCGTGGATTGGTTTCCAGGCCAGAAGCCCTTCCTGCTTCTTCTGGCCTGTCAGCATTCTCATTTGTCAACTCCACAGACATTAGAAAAACCCAGCCACAGTTTTTCCATCTCTCAAACAGAATGCCCAAAGTCTTGGGGATTTGGACTTTATATTCTCTGGGTCCTTTCTCAGTGAACACTCTTTCCAAGACAGCCGGCAGATCCTGTGTGGTGTCAATTCTGCTCAGGCTGAGGGAGTTATCAAGGTTTGTAAAACAAGACTCCTGGACTCACTACTGGTGTTTTTCTTGTGAGTTAGTTCTATTTCTGTATATACATCATCAAACATACCAGACAAGAACTTATACAGAGCTAACAAGGCACCAATGCTCCCTGGTCCCTGTGCTGGGCACATCCCTCAGGGAGCAAAGTCTGGTTCCAACACCAATCCAGAGGCTAACTACCTTACACGGTACAAGAGCAATGAAAGCGCCACCAAAGCGTCTGAGCTGCAGCACAGCCCACACACTGAAGTGCTGAGCCAAGACTTTGTGGCTCAAACCATACCACCAGAGTACCCAGCATTTCTGTGGGGCAGCCCTTCTGATTCCCTGGCACAGAGCTGCTGAACAGCTTCTCCAGAGAGTGGAGAGATAAGTAGAGAAGAGCTCTTTTTTCCTTCCAGGTCCCCCTACTACTGTGGTGCAGAAGTTTCAGGATTCCTGTAGGCCATGAACTCTAAGACACTATGAGCTCCAGCCTCTATCCAGCACAGAATACCTTATTTGTAGCACTGTTTGCACCTGTCACAGGTGACAGCCCTGATCCTCGGGTGCTCCAGGCAACGCCATCCCTTGGACATTGTATTCTGTGAATCAGCTTATGTGCACATCAGTGCCCTTTACCCACAGTCCTGCTGCGGCAACTGTGTGTTCTGTGAGTCAGCTTGGAAACCGAGGCCCTGCTCGGTCCTGTGATCCTCCTACACAGGGCCAAGGGAGGGCTCCTGAGGTGATGGATCGTGGCCCTTCTCACTGCAGTGTCCTGATCAGGCAAGTGCAGCCTGGACTGCCTCAGTGATCCTGGAAGGACACGCCAAGCCCAGACACTTGCCCTCTGTGAGGGACCTCCCCTGTGTTTCACTCAGGGAAAACCTCTGAACATCCCACAGGAGTGGTAGAGTAGGGGGCTCTGGGTATCGGAAGATGCTAATAGTTCAGGGACACCAGACATGGACCTGAGGTGGGGTTTGCCTCCGTGGGGTGAGTATATACCCTCCACTGTGTAGGCCTCTAAGCCCATCGTCTTCTGAGCTCTCTGCCCTTTAAGGAGGACATGACAAACCTAAGAAGCAGCCTGCAAAGCGGAAAAACAGTGTCAATAAACTAACGACAGTGAAGGCTAACAGGGCAGGAAGAGAAGGAAGCTACAGAACGGGAAGCAAGTTCTGTCAGAGTAATGGCAAACTGCTCTCTCCCCAGTTCTTCAGCTGGTGTGTGGGAAAGTGCCTCTTCGCTCCCCAGGACTCTCCCTGGAGGGTGAGGCCAAGGGGCTTGTCAAGAAGAGCCCCAGGAGATTCCTGCAGGTCCCAGGGTACACCATGAGCACAGGACACAGGGAAATGTCCAAGAAACTTTAAGACTGACACCGAGGGAGACTGAGGCAGGAAGGCAATGAGTTCCAGGCCAACCTGAGCTATGTAGTTAAGTACAAAAAGTACAAAGCCAGCCAGGACTCAAAAGGAGTCAGTCCCTCCTACTACACACACACACACAACACACACATACTCTCTCACACACACATGCACACTCACATATGCATACACTGCACACTCACACACTCTCACATATGCATATACTGCACACTCACATATGCATACACTGCACACACACACACTTGCATACACTGCACTCACAGTCACACACTCTCACATATGCACACACTGCACACTCACACATGCACACACTGCACTCACATATGCATACACTGCATGCACACACTCTCACATATGCATACACTGCACACTCACACACTCATTCACGCTCAACACTACTAACCTGGTTTCCAAACCTTGCCACCTTTCCTACCCACTGCTCCCTCTACAACATCAACATTTTGAACAAATACCTCCGGGTCCCTCAGAGCTCAAGGCAGAGCAGCATCTATGTTCCCATTTTCCTTCAGGTTTAAGCCAGGCAGATGCTGTGGCTTCATCCACCACAGGCACTTGACAGCTGTTTTCAGGCTGATTGGTGCATGGTCTTATTCAGGTAAGCCTTCCTTTACTTTACTAGCTCCACAGTACATCAGTAGCTGTACTGCCAATTTATGACATAAATTGATGTCTATCTCTTACTGTACCCACTGTGCAGGTTAAAATTTATTCCAGGCATCTTCTGGAGGTCTTGGGAATCCCCCAAGAACAGACAGATGAAGGGGGTCACTGTCCATATACCTCCAAAGGATGCCCTGGTCCCATAGCCATGAGCCTGTTACACTTCCTCACGTGGATGGGGCTAAAGTTGCTTGAGACTACATCTTGCTGGGGCTCCTCTAACTTGAGACTTTCCTATACAAGGCTGGCTGGCATCTTGTCTGCAAGGAGAGGATAGAAATTCGTCTTGTAGCTTGTGGTTGGGCAGTAACAGCACTAAGATGCACGCTGCCTGGGCATGTGTGGGGCATCCTCCTTCAGCATGACAGCCGTGGCTTTCATCAAAGTAGCCTTGACTATGCAAGGGACCCTCACACTGAGCGTCTTGAGTGTGGAACTTTCTCATGAGGAAGAGGAGGGGTGAGAGAGTCCTTGCACGGACTCTCACTTGAGATCTTGGCCTCAGTGGCCTGCACCTCCCACTCAGCTGTATCTGATTCTGTCCTGATTGTACACAGCCCCATAGTCTCCGAAAGTGCTGAAACACATAGAAGGCGGAGAGCTGACTGAGGGGAATTCATCTAGGCAGCTAGGGAAGTCATCACCCTCGCTGAGGCGGCTACTATGGAGTCACCCATGCCTCTTACTAAGCTCAATAAACTTACTGGTTCCCCAAGATGGATGCTGATGGAACTGTACGTCCGATGTTGGCACACTAGCAGAAGGAGGTAGATGTTTGTTTATATATCCCCAGAGAAAGGCTTCCCACAGCAGACAAGTGATCTGGTTGGTGTGAGCAGAAGCAAGCCTTCCTGGAGACTTTCCTGGGCGTTATTAAGAGCTGTCAGCATCCTGTTCTTCTCCATGATCAATGTAGATTGTCACTGGGGAGCAGTGTTTAGGCCATGGGCAGGCTGTGCCACCTACTCAGGCTAAAAGAGAGATGGCCCAAGTTAGGAATTTGGAACTCAGATTATCTTATGCTAAAATGCTCAGCTTAGAGAGAAACGTATTCTGAAGAAATTTAGGATTCTAGGTCAACAGTGAAACCAAACCCAAGGCCTTTATTTTATCAGAACCAGAGTATCAGGCTACAGGAGAGTTTTCACGAGACTCAGAACAGCTGAGAAGCAAAAGCTGCAGAGTGCTGTGGTCCTACAGCTGACGTCACAGAGCCAGGGGCAGGACAAGAGGGAGTGCTGGACCCCACACAGAGAAGGCTGCTCCTGCCCACCAAGATGACCCCCCCACCTCTCTCTCACACACACACACACACACACACACACACACACCCCTACTTACCCGTGTCCGGGCTTAAAAACACACAGCCAGTTCAAGAAGCTCAGACAGGGAAAAGGCTGTGGGTTCTGAAATGCTCAACAGAGAAGGCGCCCAAGAGTCTGCTGTTTTCTGCGCTCATTGTGTGGGATGTGTATGTATATATGTATGAGATGGACAGATGGACAGACAGACAGATAGATGGACGGACAGACAGGGACACACACACACACACACACACACGAGGGGGGGATTCTGTGGATAGCACCTGTGTTCACAGTGTCTCTGGGAGCTGAACAGGTTGGCTCACTGCAGAGTAACTGGGAGCCTGATGAGAACCTGGAAAACAGATGTGAGGGACAGTTTGATCTCCTCACATGAGTGTATCACCGGTCCTCTCTGTCTGTCGTGTGGAAACAAGGCAGTGATTAAAACCCTTCTACCACAGTCCTGATCAGGCCAACGGAACGATGTTGGTTCTTTGAGGCATATCTGTGACAGGCACCTGCTGAAAAATACTTCCATGTCTAAACTTCAAGAACTACCTACAGTCACAGGGGGGTTGATCAGCCTCCTATCTTTGGCCTTCACGGTTTCCTCTCAACCTTGGGCTGGAGGGGGAGCACCCGTAGGTATGAGGTAGGCAACAGTAGTTCCAATTAGTCTGAGAACAGAAGGGCACAGGCCATAGTGGTAAGAGGGCAGACAGTACCACTCACATAACAGACCAGTCAGGAAAGGTCCGAACACACAAACGTACCAATAACAATCCACAAAGACGGCAGATTTCAGGCACATCCTGTACTGTATGAGACACTGGATGGCTGTGGTTGAAGGTGGGTGTGGGTAGCTCCCAAGTCACAGCAAGCTTCTCCAAATTCCACGTCACAGGTACTGGTGAGACCACAGGGGTCAGAGTAAAGGCACCCCACGAAGAGGGTTATGAGGTTATAGAAATACCCCTCAGTGAGAGGCCAAACAGAATTAGTCTGTGAATGGAATTCTATACACAGGTAACACGGGAGAGAGAGAAACAAAATGGCAGCCATGTTTGTAACCCCCAGAGTTCAGCTGGCTAAGAATATTTGTAGACAAGCACCACAACCCACAGCAAGTACTAACTCAGTACTCTGGAGCAGAGATGCAGTCTGCGAAAGAGATTGCTTTCTACTGAGTTATTACAGAGGGTTGTCAAAGTCCCTTGGATCTGCCCAGAGCCCTCCACCTGGAGCTAATTGACTAAACAAAAATAGGATGTGACCAGATAACCAGCACTTCAGGTAGGCTGAGGTTGGGAACAATTAAATGGCTGTTCTCAAAGCCCAGGCTTGTGTGTCACTTATAGACATTATATACTGAGGGTAGAGTGCAGATCAGTAGCTCAGGTTGCTCTGGGACATCTCCAAGGTTGCCTGGAGCAGAAGAAGCATCCACAGGCTGTCACAGAGACACACTGTCACACCTGCAGTCAGAGGGATGTCCTGAGACTCAGGCAGGACCTCAAGTCCCTAAGCCACAGGACTCAGGCTCCCGGCAGACAGCTACTGGAGATGGAGGTGCTCCCTGAGGATGCAGTCCCTGTTCAGGGGCTTCTGGTCTTCCTCCTTCCCATCCCCCAAACTCCGTTTGTTTCCTCTCAGTAGGAACACTGCCCCACAAGTCCTTTCTATTCTCCTAGGAGGCAGAAACAAAGGCCCAACTAATGGCTTTTTCAAGAAACCAATGTTCCAGAGTTCTCTTTTCTCTCTTCTTCCTTTCTTTCTTTCTTCCTTCCTTTCTTTTTTTGTGAAAAGAAATGGAAATTGCTCAGCAACACAGAGACCAAGCAAGATGAGAGGGATGTACATGAGCTCCAAGGACAGACAGATCTGGACAGACGAACAGATCGAGCAGAAGACAACAGTGTCCCCCCTTCCTTTTCCAGTCACTTTGCTCATCACTCAGAACATGGAGTAACTAGAAAAAAACCGAGCCTGCAGTTCTCATCCTCCTTACAGCTGCCAAGGTTTCATGAGCTTGCACACTCTCTTGAGCAAGTAAATGTGCAATCTCAAAGCCCTCGGAAGCACTTGCTCCACGAGGCTGTGGTCTCTACACCAGGCTGGAAGGCAAGTCAGAATGAGCCAGGACCACCACAGACCCCAAAGGCCCCTTGGGACTGTGCTCCAGGTAAGGAATAAACCCCCATTGTGTTTTATTTAAGTCTCGGACCCACTGTTTTTCCGATACATTAACCATCATGTGAAACACAAGGATGGACAGCCAACAGTTGGCGTTCGTGCAGCAAGTGTAAAATGAGCAAAGATCTGAAGGTTATGAGGCTTCCCAATTAAAGGAAGACCTGCCAGCTTGGGAAGCTGGAATCAGGCATCTGGAGGAAGAGGATAAACGGTAGTGGATTTAGGAATGGGGAACCCCGTACAAACAGGGAAATCACCAGCCGCCCATCACAGCAGCCCCCACTGCCATCCCATCACCTGAAGCCAAGGCAAGGCCAGCACTGAAGACTCAGTAGCTCCTGGTAATCATAAATATCATTCTCCAAAGAAAGCATTACGTAAATGCTTTCTGGTTTCAGGTCTGGCTGATTTCACTAGAAGATAAAACAATACAGGAAAAGGATCCAGATTTCCTGGGCTTAAAAAAGGCGGTTTGAAACTGCTGAAGGGGGAGGGGTCAGGTGAACTGGAGGAAGTACTGCCGAGCCAGGTCAGGTGGAAGTGAGAAACAATCCAGGAGCGGTAGGCAGACCCACACTGGGAGAGCAGCTCTGGGGACCCAAAGCGTCTGGACAGCAGAGATTCTCAGGCAACTGTACCAAAATGGGCAAGAAGGAAGAGGGCACAAACGCCCACCAATACCTTCAAGCTCACCTAACCTTGTTAAGGACAAGCCCAAACCTTCAGCACTGATGGTGAGCATGCTCCCTGCAGACTGGAGCTCCAGCTCCTCTGCGCCAACTCCCTGCCACTTTGACAAGGATAGCTGTAGTCACCTGCATGTGCCAGAACTGACCAGCCAGTGGGGCTGGCCTCATCGGTATCTCTTCTGCCTAGACTTTTGACCCCTTTGCCTGAGACTGCACTGAGGGCATTATTTAATTTTAGCTTTCTTTACTTGACATGCGTGATTTATCCATGGAGTAGGGGCAACAGTCCACTTGCTTTTTTGCCCTTGCAGGATCTTCTTCCTCCTGCTATAAAACACCACTCATACTCTTGGCCCAGACCCCAGTGTCCTGAGGCAGCTGCACTGGTCTTCCTGTCCTAGGCAAAGCCAATCTCCGTCTACTGAAAGGGTACCCAGGCAGGAAGTGGGAAGGAACAGAATGTAGAGTTGCAAACAGAAGGAGAACAGGGCTCACGAGACTCACCATCCACAGCAAACTGCAGAAACAAAACACATGCTGTTCTCCAGGATTCCATGTGCAATATTAAGCCAGCCCAGAACACAAATAACCTGTCTTCTCACCCCTAAAAAACGTAAATTCTACTTTCAATTTCTACTATAAGATATGAAGCTAGGTACCAATTACACTAAAATTTAAATTTTAAGTATTTGCAACCACAATATTATAACAAGTTAGAACAGGAACCAAATTGCACTGTAACTCAAAAAATTCAGTTGAGTAAAAATGTGAAAACAAATCACATCTAACACATAGACCAAAGGTATGTGATTTGTGTTTACAAATCACAGCAAAAATCTACATTATTATTATAAAATGAACTTAGAAAGGTAAGGTGTGGGCTGGAGAGATGGCTCAGCAGTTAAGAGCACTGACTGCTCATCCAGAGGTCCTGAGTTCAATTCTTAGCAACCACGTGGTGGCTCACAACCATCTGTAATGGGATCTGCTGCCCTCTTCTGGTGTGTCTGAAGACAGCTGCAGTGTACTCACATAAATTAAAATAAAGTAAGGTGTGCATGCTTATTAGACCAAGAAGAATGAGGGTAGCCACACATCTTTAGACAATCCTCCAAGCCCTCTGAAAACCACAGAAGGTAGGCACAGCAGCCAGGGCAACCCCCACCTCCAGTTCTTCAGAAGCCTACCACAGAGCCAGTGGTGACTTAGGCACAGCAGCCCTGGGTCAGAGCTGTGTTGCAGACAGATGAGAGAAAGAAAAGGCCTCACACCAGCAACTCGAGCTCCTACCTTAAGAGTTGGAAAAAGAAGAGCAGGTCAACCACAAGTGGGAAGAGACAGAGACCAGGACAAGAACGGACAGACAGAGGATAATACAGGAGAAATCAGAAAAACTGACAACTAAACAAAATGTATGGAAATGCTGGGGGCGGTGCCTGAGGTCCCCGGGGCGGTGCCTGAGGTCCCCGTACTGAGGCAGAAAGATCATTTGAGCCTCTAAATTCAAGATCAGCCTGGCTAAAAAAATAATCTGACTCAACCGATTATCACAAACAAAACTGACACATTTAATTAGCTTAAGGAAACAAAGATTCACATTGCTCAGGCTAAGACTGAGGAAGGAAATGTTACTCCAGAGCATAATAAATACTGTGAACTGATGTAACTTATATAAAAATGGATGGATTCCTGCAAACACACAAAGGACTCAACATTTCAAGAAGAAATAGAAAATCTGAACAGATCTAAAACAAGCAAAGAGAGGTAACTAGCAGTCAAAAATGTCTTCTGGGCTGGAGAGATGGTTCAGTGGTTAAGAGCCCTGACTGCTCTTCCAGAGGTCCTGAGTTCAATTCCTATCAACCACAAGGTGGCTCACAACCATCTGTAATGGGATCTGATGCCCTCTTCTGGTGCGTCTGAAGACAGTTACAGTGTATACATATACATAAAATACATAAATCTTAAAAAAAAAAAAAACTAACAGCAATTCTTCAAAAATGTCCCTAAAAATAAAAAAGGAACATTTCCTAACTCAGTCTGTGATGATAATATTACCTAGATACCCAAATCTCACAGTAAAAGAGTAGACCATATATAATAGATGTAGACAGGAAAATTCTCAACAAAATGTTAATGAAGTGTCATGTGAGGTAGGGCACACCTTTGGTTCCAGCACTCAGGAGGCAGAGGAAGGTGGATCTCTGTTGAGTTTGAGGTCACCCTGGTCTATATGCAGAGTTTCAGGCCAATCAGAACTATATAGTAAGATCCTGTTTCAAAAACAAAACCAAACAAAAAACCTAGTAAACGGAAAGTAAAAATTAATTATTAAAAGCATCATGTACCTGGTCAAGTGGCTATTACTCCAGTAGAGTAAAGTTGGGCAGATATCTGGAACTCAATTATATATCACAGCAAGAAAATGAGAAATAGGATTCACATGATCAGACGTGGAAAACAACGACAATCTACCGTCTTTTCACGATAAAAACACTCAGCTTTAAGCTCATAATGGACATTTAAGAAACTCCACAGCTGCCTTCACACTCAGTAGTGAAATACTGAAGGTGTTCCCCCTAGAGTCAGAAACAAGACAAGAAGGCCGGCTCTTGATGCTCCTGCCCAGCGGTGCGCTGGGGGGGGCCCAACGGATCAGTCGAGAAAAAGAAACACAGGCATCTAGACTGCAAAAGAAGTAAAACTGTCCCTATGCGCAGAAGCTTTATCTCCTACAACTAATAAAAGATAAGCAAACATCAGATATAAAAATACAGTTCTTATACACCAGCAATGAACAATTTAAAAATCAAATTAGAGCAGTTCTACTTACAATTGTATTAAACCAACTAGAAATAAAGATGGCAAGACTTCGTATTTAGTCTATGAAAACCACAATTTTTTTAAAAAGTCTTACAAGATCTGAACAAATGAAAAATCATCTCATATTTTATGAATCAGAAGACTGAAGTACTGCTAACTTAGCAATGTTCCCGAAACTGATCTACAGATTCAGTCCCTATGGGAGTCTCGGCTGCCTTCTCTGCAAACAGAGATAAACTGCTTCTAAAATGCATACGGAATAACTAAGAATTCCAAACAGCCGAATTAGTCTTGAAAAATAATTACACAGAAGAGCTAAGGTTTTCATTTCAAGACTTGCTACACTGCAAGCACTAATCAAGACCGAGGTACTGGCACATGTACCCTGGGGTCCAGAAAAGATGACACACTCATGACCAACTGACTTTCCAGAACAAACAGCATGGTGACAATTCAGTAAAACAGGGGTCATCTTTTCAACAAACGTGACAACCAACCTACATGCCAAGGAATTAACCGGGACCCTTACTTCATACCACGTACACAAATGAAAGAACACAGGCCGTGGTGAAAGACCTCAGGTCTGTGACTCTTAAAAGCAACTAGGGTGACTCTTTATGACTCTGGATTTGGAAAGTGACTCCCAGAAGAGATATTCAAACCAGAAACAACAGCAAAAGGGAAAACTCGCTTCAGATGATGTGAAGAGTCAATAGGCAACCTGCTGCTCAGGAAGCAGCTGCGAAAACCTGGTACAGCAGGCAAGAGGCTTTTATCTAGAATGTATGAGACTTTTATATTTCAGCAGTAAAATTACTGGTCATTCAGCCAGGTGATGGCACACGCCATTAATCCCAGCACTCCGGAGGCAGAGGCAAGTGAAGCTCTGTGAGTTCGAGGCCAGCCTGGGCTACAGAGCGGAAACTCTGCCAAACAAAACAGAAATTATGAGTTGCTGGTTCTTTTTAATGAGTAGAGACCAAATTGAAAGTCTCAACAGTCGCCAAAGAAACATAAAATGAGGCTGAAAACTACTTTACACCCACTGGGGTCATTAGGGTAAAAGGTGAGCTAAGAACAGGGGCTGGTACAAATGGAGAGCACCTAGAACCCTCCTGCACAGCTGACAGGATGGAGACTGGGCCAGCTTTGGGGATGGCTGTTTCCTCAACAGCTAAGCATGGACTCAACCAACCATAAGACCATTTTCATGCTTAGGGCCATAGCTACAAAAATGAAAAAAAGGGCAACACAGACTCTTGTCCACGAATGGTTATACCAACACTGTTGTAGAGCCAATCCAAACATCCATCAGAGGATGAAGGATAAACAAAGCTCGCAGGACGTCAGGCCAACGGAGTATGGAGATACAAAACAGTACAGGCTGATGCCTGCATGATACAGTGTGCCAGGTACAGCACAGAAAGGACTGTGGCTCCCTTAGGCTGTGGGAGAGACTGAAGCTGAGGCTTCACTGCTGTGGAATTCAGTGCTCCTTCAGGTTCTAAAGCTCCCTGCACCAGTGAACGCATTAAAACAAAACAAAACAAAACACCACTCACTGCCATATTTCATGGTAAAGCACAATGTTTTATGAATGATATCTCAGCAGTGCTCTTAAAAAAGAAAATGTATGGAGCTGGAGAGCCGGCTCAGTGGTTAAGAGCACTGACTACTCTTCCAGAGGACGGGAGTTCAATTCTCAGCAACCACATGGTGGCTCACAACCATCTGTAATACGATGTGATGCCTTCTTCTGGTGTCTGAAGACAGCGACACTGGACTCACACACATAAAATAAAATAAATAAATCTTTAAAAAAATACAAAAGAAAATGCAGGCAGGCACACTGAAATGCTGAGGGATCCAGATCCCCAAAGAAGCTTGTCCAGAAGTCACACATCGGAGCCTAGAAGGAGACTGCCCAGCGCTCATAGTGCACGTCAGACACACTCAGCGCTTAGGAGATGACAGTGAATGAGGAGCAGTCAAATCCATCCTGGTTTATGGTTTTAGGCCAGTCTGGCCACCTCTTTGTTTCCTTGTCACAAAACTGTAAAAAAAGAAAGAAAGAAAGCAAGGAAGGAAGAGAAGAAAAGAAAAAACAGCTATCTTACAAACCAACTCAGCGAGCTCAAATATTCTGAGACCTAATTGGATGGATACTGGCAGATTTATTTAACAACATCAAGTTCAGTGAGAAGAGAAAAGCAAAAGAGCAGGTTACAGGAGAACAAAGATAACCGAATCTTGTTAGCTTCCTATATGAAGGATCATACAGCACAAAGAGAAAGAATCTAAGGCACTTTAATCTTGGACGTGGAACCTCTAGAATCCCGGGAGATAAATGTTTGCTGTGTGAGACATCAGCTTATCTTTTTGTTGAGGCCACCCAGACAGGCCAAGACAGTCATACAACTTAAAACCAGAGACGCACAAAGAATAAAGTAACGCTTGACATGGACAGAACTCCGCAGCTGGCACGCACAGGTCGACCTCCAGCTGGCACGCACAGGTCGACCTCCAGCTGGCTCCTGTTGTGAAAATGGCTCATGGGAAATGGACTAAAGTGCTAGCTGTGGAGGCAGGTGGGACAGTTTCCACTTTACTCCCCCAGAAAGGATACCAGGGTTCCCTTAGTAGACTTAGACGTGAAAGCCAAGCATAAACACTGCGCTTTACAATCCTCTGTCCGTCCGTCCATCCGTCCCAAATCCACACCAAGGGCGCTTGTCACCAGACCCCTGGAGCTCCCACAAAGGATGGGTAAGCAATCTGAACAAAGAGGGTCACCCCAGTTCTTCCCATCACCAAATATGAGTTGGTCCAGGGATGTATTTCAATGCCTGCAAGTGTACCTAAGCCTTAGAAAGATGAACAGGAAAATATATCATACCTTTCCCAGTTTGTTTGTAAGGATTTACACTTTAAATGGTGAGTCCCTACAGTTAGCGCGGGGCTAGGGAGAAGCCTGTGTAAGCAGTGCCAGTGTGGGGCATCTTCACAGTCCCTTGGTAGTATTACCACAAAAACTGTAAAGAAGCAAGTTTTAAAACCGGGCTGAACCTTGTTAAGCAGGTACTGAACGTTTACCTGATAACCCTCGCACTCACACAGTCTTGAATGATTTTTAGCTAGTGAAGCTAGGACAGAAAATGCTGCATGAAAGAGCATCAAAGAGAGCAGTGCAAGATAGACACAAATGTCCGCCATTGATAAGCAAATGCACGTCTCTAAACTTACTTAGACACCTGCAGAAGTGTTTACTGGATAGAAAAAGGCTTAATAATGCATCCTCTGAGACAGGAGTTAGGACCTAACAACATTCAGAAACCTTGTACTATATGCACCATCAACTTTAATTTTTAAAGTAGACATTAGATTTATTAAAAAACAGATCTTCCCCCGATGGGATGGCTGGAATGAATAGCCCTCAGAAGCGTCACTGAGTTTCATATTATATTTACTACCTATTTATAGTAAGGTATATTACGTTTTAATGCAAACAGATGTTTCTTTTCTTTTTAATCTTTTATTTTCTATTTTAGTCACAATGCTTATTTTTTAACATTTTGTGCATGCAGACAACAAAACCCAATAATACCTATCACCCGCCCACCCCCTGCTAACTCACTCATAACAATAATACCTATCACCCGCCCACCCCCCTGCTAACTCATAACTCTCCAGCACGGTCCCCTCCCAATTTTATGCTCATATTTTTTTTGCTAACTAAAAGTCCAATTAGTGCTACACAGAAGACATTTATTTTTCAACAACAAAAGTCAATAATCTGAAAAGGTGCAGAGAAGTTTGTTCCCATGTGTAAAAACTAGTCTGGGCAGCAGCAAAGAGAGGGCATCAGTGGAATGGTGGGAACCTGGGGTGCGGGAGACAGCTGTGCAGGAGAGAGCTGAGCAAGAGACAGCTGTGCAGGAGACAGCTGTGCAGGAGAGAGCTGTGCAGGAGAGAGCTGTGCAGGTACAGGTGCTTGTCCTGCAAGCCTGACAACCAGAGCTTGATCTCAGACACAGGGCCCTCCCAGCACTCTGACAGGAGTTGGGGAATGGAGGCAGGAGGGAGCAAGCTGGGAACCAGTAAAAACAAGGAGACCCTGCTCACCAACGTGGAAAGCAAGAACTGACTCTAAAGTTGTCCCCTGACCTCCACATGCACACACTTGCCTGCACTCACAAGTCATACACACATGTACACACACACACATACACACACACACCCCAAATGCACTCCGAGACAGCCAGCCCAGCAGTCACATTCTCTTACTTAAAGGAGCCGAAATGGGACTCCACAGAAAGCCCACCCTGCCTGTTTACAGAAACTTCAGCAGCTTTCCAAGCTTGGAAGGAAGCAACAAGATGTCCTGAAGTAAACAGGTAACTGGTCTCCCGAGACAAAGGGATAGTATCCAGTACCAAAAATAAACTTACTATCGAATCATGAAAAGACACGTGAAGCAATTTTAAACACATATTGCTGGCTAGAAGATCATGAAAAAAATTAAATCTAAGGACTGCAAACAAACGCTCATGATTGCGTTGAAGAGTTGCTGCTTAGCCACAAAAACCTTGAAGGCTGGGAGAATAAAAGGTAGGTAAGCTCTGGGAATACCAAAAGGTAACTTCTGGAATGTAAATTCCGATACAGACCATACTAAAAGTTTACAGTCATCAGCTGGAATGTCTGGGCTGGCAACGTTATTAAATTCCCAAGAAATGTCTTACAGTGAAACTTCATTCCTAACAAACGTTCTTTTGCTCCAACTAGGGAAGAAGCAATTTCGGGACTACTTCCAAGTTCTCAAAAGAAAGACTTGCAACATCCACAGTTTTCACAATATGTTTCAAACAAACAAACAAACAAACAAAAACCCAACAACTTTATGCTTAAACACTGGCTTATTCTGTGACCTAAATTTCACAGCGCACGTGAGGGAATGAAAAGTGTCCCGAGAAGGTGGGTGGGGAAGCCTGGTACAGATCCACCTGGGATCCTGTTAATTAAAAAATTCTAGACATTCCAAGCATATCTCTACATTTGTTGGGCCAAAGCTTTTTCTGTATAAAGGTCTCTGATCTCTTCTTCCGGGAGAGGGGGGGCGAGAGAGGATCAAAGGTTTAAAAACAGGGAAATATGTGTTGTGGAAATAAATATCCAGCACACTTTATATTCGCTATAGTCACCAAAAGAAAAACAAAAACCAACAAAAAAAACAAAAGCAAAAAAACCCAAGCTTTTAAGTCTGAGCGAACCGCCGTCCGGAGCACCATGATTCAGGACTTCTCTGCCTCTCCCACTCCGGAATAGAAATACCTAGCCTGGAAGCGGTCACCTCGCGTCCCCAGTGTCTCAGGCCGAACCCTAGAGCCCTTGTGGCAGCAGAGCGAAGGGCAGCGCCGCCGGCCGGTGCGGAAAGTGCCCAGGGTACGTGTCCCCACGGTACCCTACACATGCTGACTCTGGGGCCCACGACCTGCAGAATCCGGCCACTAATCAGAGGGGTCCTCCGGGGCCAGTCACCTCGCAGCCCCGAGAAACGTCGCGTCCCTGCCAACTCCGCACGGGGCACCCGACCCCATGCACCTGCACTTGGCCTCCAGAGCACCCCGCGGCCCGCACCTGAGCCCCCACGCGTGCCCTCACCGGCGCCGGGGCGGCTGCTGATGACGGCGGTGCTCCTTGCAGCACATCCTCTTCCTCGGGGGGCTCGTCCAGAAGCACCCGATTTCGGCTCAGCTTCCACATCTCGGGTGCTCGACCGCTCGGCGCAGCGTCGCTCCCGTACTGAGGGAGGACGCCCGGGCGCTGGAACAGTGCGGAGGACTGGGCTGGGAGGGGCGATCAGCTGCGGGCAGCCGTCCCCTGCCCGCCCCCAGGCCCGCCCCCAGACCCTCCTCCAACCTTCAGGTCCCTCAGGTCCCCTGCTCCCTGGCCCTCCCCCACCCTGACACTCAGCCCGCGGATCCCATACTTCCTCAGGACCGCCCCAACCTCTTTAAGTAGGCCCCCAGGGGAATCCAGCCGGCCCAGGGCTTTACCAAGGGACCAAGAACCCGGGCACACCAAAACCACGTGACATTTCACACCGGCGGCCCCTCAACTCTCAACCCTCCGCTCACCCAGCCCGATGGGCGTGGTCCATCCTGGATCACCAAGGCAACCCTGAGGTGGGGTCACGCAATACGCATGCTCGCCCCGTTGGTGCTACGGGAGGGGGGGGTGCCGAGGGCGGGGCTTCCCTGACCGCAGACTGGAGGGGAGTGGTCTGTGTTGATCCTAAAAGGTCTATTGATGGATATGGACCACCGGAGTGTGTGTGTGTGTGTGTGTGTGTGTGTGTGTGTGTGTGTGCACCTGCAAGGGAGGGGGTGCTAGGGAAAGAGCACCTACATAGAACGGTCACTTTGCGCTAATGTGAGGCCTGCTCTGATGGAATGATGGACACATGTTGACCAGAGGAGGAAAGAGTCAACCAGAGTCCAAGGAAGAGAGTCCCAGGGCCCAAAAGAGACCAGGTAGGAGGGTTGGCTGTGCCAGTTGGACCTGGGTCGTCAACTTCCTCTTGTAGTCGTGGCACAGACCGTCATTTCTCAGGGTGCCATGCAGGCTAACACAGTCTGAGTTCAGATCTCCAGCAAGGAAAAAAACAAAAACAAAAACTGGGCATGGTGACCTAATGAGGTGGGCAGAAGGCAGTGTCCACTCAGGGCGGCCAATCAATGTGCTCTGGCCTAAGAGATCTTATCTTTGAAAATTCTGGCCTTCACAAACACTCACTCCGTCCTACACTGGACACACATAGCAGATAAATAAAACTGTCCACAACTGTATGCTTTTGTGAAGAGACGAGCATTGTAGGTAAACTACTAAATGCCTTCTTCATGTTCTGAAAGTGTTTAAGCACGTTAAGGGTGCACACACAGTGAGAACCGTCTCAAGTCAGCTCAGACCTAGCCTGTCTGGGACCGTTCAGGGCTGACTGTAACCAAGAACAAGTAGCCACAAGGTTCTTGCTATACAGCAATCAAGGACAACCCAACATGGGTGGTTTACAGAGGCAGCACCGGCTTCCTCTAAGGCTACACCCTGCCAGGATCAGATGGTCACAGTAAGTTAAACTAAACTGAAATTTTCAGATGACTCAGAAGGCCAGGCCTGCTACCCCAAATGCTAAATTCTAGAACACTTTTAAACGGCACTAAACTTTTGTGGAAGAGCTCACCGCTTAAGAAGGGAGAGGCTAAGAAGAGATGATGGCTCTGTAAGGACATCTCTCAAGCCCCGGGACGTGATGTAGGTCACTGATTCCCTCATCTCTGAGCCACGCTGTTGCAAAGTTTGTAAGATGATTATTATAAGTCCAGCATCATAAAAACAGTTTTTACACATGCAAGTTCATTTCGGGATCCAGAAAGATCTTGCCTAATAATCTTCTCCTGAACATTCAGTTGGAGGAAGCTGTAAATTTTAGGCTGAATTGGCCATTATTGAATAAAATAGAATTCATTGATGTAGAAATTCTTTGTACTTAGCTACATACCAACTGTGTCGCCTCACTCTGAGTTCAAAATGCACAAGGCCCAACTTACTGAGATTAGTGAGATGATAAAATGCAGCTCCTGTGGAAGGAGAGGAAGGATTTCCTCTGAGGTGAATGAGTGACATGGCTCAGGACACAGATGCAGGTTGGCTTGATGGACCATGGAAGAAGTGTCACGAAGTGTTATTGTCACAAGAGAAGTCGTAAGTCAGCACTTTTTTTCCCTCACTGATATTCGTGGGAACATGAGGTAAGGAGGTTACATACCAGGGGAGAATCTCCTAAAGGTCTTAGGTGGTGGCATCATTAGCTTTGCGGCTGAAGGAGAACTCAGGTTAATGATACAGCTGAGAACTTTACTCACTAGTCCCAGGAATGTTAAGTAGACACAAAGACAAAAGATTATTTAAAGGACTAAGATAACCCGAGATGAAGTTGGTTCTCCACTGGCCACCTTCCATTTTTCTACAACCATGATGCTCTGGGGCAGTGGCTCTCAACCTTCCAAACCCTGCGACTGTTTGATACAGTTCCTCGTGTTGTGGCGGCCCCCCGACCTTAAAATTATGTTCATTGCTACTCCATAACTGCAATTTTGCTGCTGATAAGAATCGTAATGTAAATATCTGTGCTTTCCAATGATCTTAGATGACCCCTATAAAAGGGTCCTTCGACCCCCATGGGGGTCTTGACCCACAGGTTGAGAACTGCTGCTCTATATAGACAAAGTCAGGCTCTTTGATATGGAGATGACCGCTTCAGAAGACTCTACTTCACAGATAATAGACAGGAGGGGACAGTCACTCATCACAAACAGGACATGAGCATCTATTAGGAAGCACACAGGTCCTTTCTGTCCAAGGGTAACCTGAGCATAATTCCTCTGCTACCGACCCATAAACATGGATGACCACAGGAGTGCAGTGACCGAGGCTGTTAGCCAGCCTCCTCTTTCCGCAAGCGCGGAGGGCTTCCAGCAACGGGCACTGCTTTGTTCTTCCCTTGAACAGCGAGCAACGTTCACTCCTGACAGTCTGAAAGCAGAGTGGAAGTGTCCCCCACATCCTTGAAGGCCTCCTCACCCACAGGCCAGCTCCAGTGGCTTCTTCCTGCCACTCCCCTCCCTTCATGTTCCCAGAGCAACCAAAGGCCAAGGCCTCTTCATTATTTCCCGTTTCCTCCTCAGGAAATTATATGATTATAATAAAATACCAAGAAGAATAGTTACTACATTTGCCCTTCCTTCGCAGATTCTATTTTTGAAAGCACTTCTGTGTCTGGTGTCTTATATGAATCACTCCCAAGTCTTCACTCTCAAGGGTAATATTTATTCTCTCTTTAAAAGTCATAATCATTCTAAAGGTGTTAAAGATTACTCATGGCTCTTGGTAAACCGGTGAGGACGGCTGTATTCAGAACCACCTCATAGGCTGTAGGACCCCTGCAGGGGGTCTCACAGAGGGAAAGTATCAGTATTCACAATGCAGTGAGGACAGGTAGGGATCTCGATACAGAAAGCCTGTGTGCGCTCCTGTGTGTGTGCACGCCTGTGTGTGCGCCTGTGTGCGCTCCTGTGTGTGCGCTCCTGTGTGCGCTCCTGTGTGTGCGCTCCTGTGTGTGCTCCTGTGTGTGTGCTCCTGTGTGCGCTCCTGTGTGTGTGCTCCTGTGTGCGCTCCTGTGTGTGTGCTCCTGTGTGTGCTCCTGTGTGTGTGCTCCTGTGTGTGCTCCTGTGTGTGTGCCTGTGTGTGCGCCTGTGTGTGCTCCTGTGTGTGTGCCTGTGTGTGCACCTATGTGTGCGCCTGTGTGTGTTCCTGTGTGCGCGCCTGTGTGTGCTCCTGTGTGTGTGCCTGTGTGTGCACCTATGTGTGCACCTGTGTGTGTGCATACATGTGTAAAGTCCTAAGAGGACACTGCAAGGGTGGGGCAACATCTTAGTTAGGGTTTACTGCTGTGAACAGACACCATGACCAAGGCAACTCTTATAAGAACAATATTTTTTTTAAGATTTATTTATTTTATGTATGTGAATACAGTATAGCTGTCTTCAGACATACCAGAGGAGGGCATCAGATCCCATTACAGATGGTTGTGAGCCACCACGTAGTTGCTGGACTCAGGACCTCTGGAAGAGCAGTCAGTGTTCTTAACCACTGAGCCATCTCTCCAGCCCAAGAACAACATTTAATTGGGGTTAGCTTCCAGGTTCAGAGGTTCAGTCCATTATCATCAAGGTGGGAACGTGGCAGCATCCAGGCAGGCATGGTGCAGGAGAAGCTGAGAGTTCTACATCTTCATCTGAAGGCTGCTAACAGAAGACTGACTTCTGGGTTGCTAAAGTGAGGGTCTTAAGACCACTGCCACTTTGGCACACCTACTCCAACAAGGCCACACCTTCTAATCCTGCCACTCCCTGGGGCGAGGATATACAAACCACCACAGGCATTCTAGCTCAATTGACCTTAACGACCTGATATTGCTGAAGGCAGGGGAGGTGAGAAGACACCACCCAGGAGTTGTAAAGGATGAGGAACTAGATCAAGTATCTACAATGAGGATGCTGGATAAACAGAGTCAACAGCATTCTCTGCTCCAGTGCTGAAGATGGTACCCAGCCCCTGGCAGGTAATAAACGCATACTGTTATCACTGAGCTACCTCCTAAATTACACACCCTAGCCCACTCAAGCTTTTAGACAGGTTCCTTGTTAATATAGGGCCCTAAATGGCTGGAGAGTGAAGCCACGTCCGACCTGCTGAAAGGGTTCAGAGAGGATGGTTGGAGTCTGACAAGGTGGAGTCCACCATCTGAGGTCCCTTCTGAACACACTTCCTACCAAGCTACTTGTTACGGACCAGCTAAACACCCTCTGGGGTTGGCACCTCGGATATTACCTGGGGTTTGCTGGTGATCGGGCATTTTATGAAGGGGATTTCTAGGAAGGTAAAAGAAAACAAAATACAGCTAATGGTTGCCCAGCGTTAGCTGAGTTCTTAGGGCAGCTTAGATTGTGTTTGGACTGCCTGGGGCTGGACAACAGGGTAGTCTAAAGGTAGCCCCACTTCTGCTTATGATCTAGAAAGATGGCAGCTTTCATGCAGTCTCCAAGTTGGGGGGAAGGGAAGCAGGAGGGTGAGGCTTTGGTTTGTAGTGCTGCAGCAGATGTGGGGTGCTGCAGCAGATGTGGGGGAGATGGGAAACTGAGACTCCATACTGTGGGGTGCTCTGGTTTTCTACTGGAACAAACTCTTTCCAAACAGTCTGCTTGTCGGTCAAAAATAAACCAAGCCACTGAACCTTGAGATTTATACCAGTATCTTTGTACAGACTCTGGTTATTCTTGCTCACAAACCTGTTCTCAATGGATTTTGACCTATCATTTACACGAGTGGAGTACCTTAATCTATTTATGCTGCCATAACAAAACGTCTTATGCTGAGTGGCTTAAGGAACTATTAATATATTTTTTTTCAGAGTTCCGGAGACAAGCAGATTCCCTGATCACAAAAGTCTGCTGCCTCCCTTCCATGTTCTCAGTGGGAAAGGGAAGACAACTCTCTGGTGCTTCCATTTCAAGGCCCTAACACCATCTTGAGGCTCTGAAGCAGACCCCAGGCCTCACTCTATCTCCTTGAAGATTGAGACTTTAACTTCTTCTGAATTGAGGGAGAACACAAACATTCACACATAGCCAGAAAAGTAATTTATCAGAAACATGCTTTAAGTTATCTTGTTGGACTCCACCTCATCCCCACCCTACAGTCTAGGGAATCTCAGATTTATCTTTTAAAAAGCTACCTGAGACTACAAAATGAAGTCATGAATTTGAGCACCAGACTTTGCTTTCGTACAACTGACTTGGGTGGATTCCTTTCTTAGCCAGATTTTAAGGTCTCTTAGGTTTTCAGCCTGCCAGAAAGTGAGCTACATGAAAGGCTGAAGCCTAAGCACTAACTCTAGAAAGGCAGATGCAAATGCTATAGGGTGTAATCACACCGGGCACATCCCTACGGAGCTTTCCAGTCAGAGCCTTGATAATGTGTTTCTAATTGTGTCCCTTTTCAAGATTCTTACTGCACTCAAGCAACTGTGCTGATGTGAGAAGAATGCGCAGGAGTCCCTCCAATTCTGGAGGGACAGGAAGGGAGACCAAGCCAATGCTCTGTTTCTTTTTGCAACAGTATAAAGGCTTAACAGAAAACATCAAAGAGTTAGCAACTTTGTAGACAAAACCATAACCTTCCTGTTGTTAGTTCCTTCCAGAGTAATGGTGTCTGGATACCAGCTTTGAGAGCCTTTAGCTTCCTAGCAGGAGTGCTAGAAATGTCGGCTCTGTCCAGTGTGGTTTTCTGAAGGGTTATTTCGGGTGTCAACCTAACAGATTGGGTATTCCAGGGAGCTGGAGTGTGTTACTTCTGGGTATGTCTGAGTGCTTTAG
The DNA here is from genome assembly GCA_019843965.1 of Rhynchomys soricoides. NCBI lineage: Eukaryota > Metazoa > Chordata > Mammalia > Rodentia > Muridae > Rhynchomys > Rhynchomys soricoides. Next base: position 4,509,807 of record JADRCH010000044.1, on the reverse strand, counting down.
AGAGACTTGACAGTAGGTCAGTGTACAAAGGGAGACTATAACTTCAGTGAGCCAAAATAAATTGTTTTTAGTCAAGTGTTCTGTTTTAGCAAGGAGATAAGTACTACCGGATGGTGCTCCAGGAAGATTCCAGTGCAGGGCACCTGGCAGGACCCACTCTGGGCCTGCCACTCCTCTAATCATTCCATCTTCCAGGAAGAAGAGGGTTCGGTGGGCTGTTAGATCCTGAGGCACCCTCTACAGAAAAGTATAGTGACCTTGGGTACCTCAAGGCATAAGAAAAATGTGAACGTTCTAGAATGCAGTTGAAAGGAACTTTGTACAGAAAATAACCAGCCAAAGCTGCCTTGGTGATGTCACTGAAATCAGTAAATACCGTAAGAAATATTTCAAAGCCAAAAGAGGAGGAGGAAAAAGAAGAGGAGAGGGAGGAGGAGGAAGGAGGAGGAGAGGGAGGAGGAAGGAGGAGGAGAGGGA
>JADRCH010000044.1:4461840-4509320 GCA_019843965.1 Rhynchomys soricoides | reverse complement strand
GGAGAGGGAGGAGGAAGGAGGAGGAGAGGGAGGAGGAAGGAGGAGGAAAAGAGGGAGAAGGAGAGAGAGGAGGAAGAAGAGGAGGAGGTCTTTTGCTTCTACTGCTTGTGACTTATGTAGTCACATGCTGTCCAGAAATCTTCCCAACCCCATGGTGGAGCTGCCCTATCTCAGCTTTTCTAGGCAGATGGCTGTGCAGTGTCCTCTCTCTTTGGACTCAGAGTAGAACTTCAAGCCTGTGCAGACTACCATACTGCCCAGGGCAGCTGACAATAGGGCTCGGCAGAGGATGGGTCATGCTCCTATGATGCCTCTTACTCCTTCATCTGGGACTTGCATGCTTGTTGTGTCTGAAACCATCATCACCCAGAACTACCTATAGAAGAGTAGAAGAGTTGATCGTCATGGTTATGTAGCCGATGGTGACAGAGGGAAGAGTTGATCGTCATGGTTACACAGCTGATGGTTACAGAGGGAAGAGTTGATCGTCATGGTTACATAGCCGATGGTTACAGAGAGATAAGAGACAGTCATGGCAGTGAGGCACGGCAGCAATCAGCATGCAAGGTGTCAGAAGGAAGCAGAGAGCTCGCATTTTCAGCAGCAAGCAGAACTGGAAGTAGCATGGGTTATACACTCCAGAAGCTCACCTCTAGTGATGTACTTCCTCCATTGAGGCTACACCTCCTAGACCATCCCAAACAGCACCACCAACTGGGGACCAAATGTTCAAATGACTGAGCCCCTGGGGGACCTTTATCATTCAGCCTTCTACAATAGGCCTAGTGGACATACATTTTTAGCTGGTTAATTATGACAAATAGTCCTTTAACATAAAAATCCTGGGACACAATTCGGATCATATGGCTGGGATAACCTAGGCTTGTTATCTATTTGTCTGGGCCCGCCTTGGTTCACCTATCACGACTTTGAGGGGCCAGAGACTGTCTGAGCAAGCTCCTGGTCGCTTGGGATCCAAGGTGAAAAATGCTGCACTTTGCTATCAGTGATCTGCAACACCAAGATCTAATCAGGTTGCTAGCTGCCAGGAAGTCTGATGACCAGGCTGTCATGAGGCCCAACCGACCAAGGACACACGGACAACAGGAACAGAAGTGACTGTCTGTGAGGGTCATTGATTATACACCAAGGAGAAACCATCATTTAGGATTTGGCAATAGGATAGGACACACTTATTATAGGATGGACAATCTTATTAAAAAGAGACTGGCAGCAATACCCATGAGCACTTGGTGATTCCATCATATGGGTGGAATTTATAGTGGAATCACATCCAAGAGAGGCAGCCATGCCAATGAAGCAGCACACGGGAACAGAACCCATGACAAGTGGGAACATTTCAGATTTCCCACAGGTAAGCAGCCCACAGGAGCAAATGGCCGAACTCACTCTGACTGAGAACTCGAGCCTCCTTGTAAACAGCTGAAAGAAAGCTGTCTTTCCTTTAGGTCTCATTTCTGGGACTGAGGACAGGGCTTTTTAACTCCGACTAAAACAGCTTAACAAGTATTTAGCCAATACCTAAGTTTATACGCCTCTTTATGTCAGAGGAATTGAAAAAAATAGTAATTCTCAAGCGAATTTCCAAATTCGTAGAATTTCATAAGAAGCTGTGGCTCTGTCATCACAACAGTAATACCTTAAGGTGCTTGATTAAACGTCCACTAAAAATTGTAAGCGGATGTCTTTTGTGGGAAACATCTTGAGATGCCCCCAAACTGACAAAATTAGAGGCGTATGGGAAAAAGACAAAAAAAGGAGACCATGATTGCTCTTAGGTATGTTGGGGGGAGAGATTTATTGTAGATAAAAAGCAGAGTGTAGTCAGAGTCAGAGTGAGGAACAGGTGAGGGCAGGGGAGCACCAGAAGATCCTACAGGGAAGACAAAAAGATCCGTAACCAGATTATATAGGGAAGGGCAGCTGGGGGAAGGGCAGCCTAGCCCATAGGCTAGAGAAGTTTAGGGTAGGTAGGGGCAGGTTATGCTAGCCATACCCTGTAACAGATCGGGACTGAGGGATGCTGGGAGAACTTGGCTGCCTGGTCCTCTTTGATATGTTAAACAGGTACCTGGGTTAGCCATGAGTGTGAGGCCAGCCTGGTCTACAGAGTGAGTTCCAAGACAGCCAGGGCCATGCAGAGAAACCCCGTCTGGAAACACTCCCCACTCCCACAAAGGAAGCTAACTTTAAAATAAGTATTAAAATAGTTTGTAGACATTTAGATTTTTTAATCCCTTTATTGAAGGAGCAAGAAGTAGAAATCCATAGCTGCACAAGAGTCCCACTAGTGACACGGATCGGGTGACTACAGATACCCGTGTGGCAGGAACAATGGTCACAGTCATTGGAGGCAAGAAAGCCCTGATTTTTCTAAAGCAGAGCAACATAGGGCTGCTCCTAGGGACCCCCTCCCTCTGTCAGCTACAGTGTATCCTTTAGGGAAAGGTAGGTCAGAAAGTTTACATAGTTGAAGGAAGTGCAATTGTTACTAAGACCTTTGGCTCTCCATGGAGATCTCTGAAAGGAAAGGAGGAAGGATGAATGGGGGGGGGAAGGAGGCGGGGGAGGGGGGAAGGAGGCGGGTGGGGGGGAGAGAGACTTAAGGGATTCTTTCATAATATCAAAACAAAATTTGACAAAGGAAAAACAACATTCAAAAGTTGTGTCTGAGGAACCATGGGGTGGGGGCCCCTGCAACCTGCTGTTTCTTATCTAAGCAGACTACAGGCATCTGGGGTCGGGGTTCCTGTTTGGTCTCCGGCTTTGATGTGTGGTCAGATGGTCTGTAGGAATAGCTGGTCTGTGTAAACATACAGGTTCTGGGGACGGTGTGTGTGTGTGTGTGTGTGTGAGAGAGAGAGTATTGGCTCTGAAGGAAGAGGTCTCGCTGGGTAAGTAGTCAACGCTGAAGGCGCCTTGTCTGGGGCTCGCTGTGGTCCCATGTCCCGCCACCTGTTGCTTTTATTTTTCCATAGGAGCTTTTATGCCAACATACTGTTTCCCTTTACAGCAACAGAAACAAAGCCCCAAGAAACAAAAGCCTGCCTCCTAGGGGAAGCCCCTGCTCACAGCTGACAGTGCGGCTCATTCCTGAGCTGCTTTTCCACGGTAGTGGCTGAGTGTCAGAGATTCCAGGCTGCTCTGTGTCCAGCCCCTTCAGGGTTGTGCTGGCAGTTTTATGTCAACTTGTGGAAAGCTAGAGTCGTTTGAGGAAAAAAAAAAAAATCAATTGAGAAAATGCCTCCGTGAGACCCAGCTGTAGGGCATTTTCTTAAATAGTGGTTGATGGGAAGGGCACAGCCCATTGTGGGTGGGGCCATCTGATGTGTTTATAAAGATAAAGAGATAGGGGCTATGTTTTGTGGGGGTGTGGTGAGGTGTGTGTGAGGGAGGTGCCTCTGCGGGGCCCATGCCGAGGCATCCCTTCCCCCTGAGGGACCAGCCACACGCTGGTATAGTATAGAATAGAGTTTATTCAGGACATGGAGAGGGGAGCTAAGAGGGGAGTAGAGGCAGAGAGAGAGAAGTAGAGAAGGATAGAAGCAGGCCATGTGCATATGGAGAGAGAGGGAGGGAGGAAGGGAATGGTGAAGGGGCGAGTGGACTGGGAGCAAAAAGGGAAGAGCAAGGGCGGGAGGAGGGGGCAAGCAGCCCAAGGGCCACCTGGCTGTTGCCAGGCAACTGTGGGGTGGAGTTTAGACAGAATGCTAACACCATCCCTGGGCTGGTGGCCCTGGGTTCTATGAAAAAGCAAGCTAAAGCTGGGTGTTGGTGGCGCACGCCTTTAATCCCAGCACTCGGGAGGCAGAGACAGGCGGATTTCTGAGTTCGAGGCCAGCCTGGTCTACAGAGTGAGTTCTAGGACAGCCAGGGCTACACAGAGAAACCCTGTCTCGAAAAACAAACAAACAAAAACTTAGAAAAGAAAAAACAAGCTAAGCAAGCCATGAGGAGCAAGCTAGTAAGCCCCCATAGCCTCTGCACCAGTTCCTGCCTCTAGGTTTCTGCCCTGTTTGAGTTCCTGTCCTGACTTTCTTCAATGATAGGCTATGATGTGGAAGTGTAAGACAAACTCTTTCCTCCCCAAGGTTTGGTCATGGTGTTTCATTACGGCAACATCACCCAAAACAGGGCAAGGGCTAACCTTCCCTCAGTTTAATTAAACTCATTCTACTGAATGACTGTGCAAAGTATAGTAATCAGAGAGGGGAGGAAGGGAGGGAGGGAGGGAGGGAGGGAGGGAGAGAGAGAGAGAGAGAGAGAGAGAAAGAGAAATTTGGGCAGCTGTGTCTGCAGATTGGAAATGTTTTTAAATTATACACATATAATATCAACCTACAAAAGGGTTGTATATGCCAACAGCTAAGTTGTTCCTAATCTGATTGGCTCATTTTCTTCCAGGTTACTAACATTACCTCTTTCCCCATGGTTAAAATCTAGGAAATGCTACCTGAGAATGTTAGAGCTCTTTCTCTGCAGTAACATTTCTTTGGTGGTCAGAGACAACGCCATGCTTCCATTTTTAACCTCCTAGTTGCCGGACATGCTGGCTACCAAATAAATTAGAGCCACGTAGTATTGGTGACAGTGTCTTGGGAGAAATCATGCTGAGGTGAGTGAAAGCAACGGTCAGTGGGTCCCAGGAGGCTGCATGGCCACTATGGAGGAGCCACTATTGACAGGGTCATATTTAGTGTCTTTACCTTACCTATCCAGGCTTCACCAGGATTTCCTATCTAGTTTAATCAAGTGTTCCAGAGTGTAGAAATAAACAAGGCCCCAGGGGAAGAGATTAACAATCTGCCTGGCACAGGGCAGACTCCTGCAGCCAGCCAGGATGCCCACCCACCCCCCAAAGAGGATGGGGCTCCAGTGGCCCTCTGGGGTATGTACCCGGAACTAAAATCTTATAATAGCTAGAGTTCCTAGGTGCCTGGTGGGGGCCATGTGCAGGGCTGGGGCCTCACTGGAAAGTCTCAGTGTGGATGCTTGAAACAGGATGCCTTTCTCTGGTTTGTCCTGAGTTGTAAACAGGGCAAAAGTCAGTGATAGATTAAGCTCTGGCCACTGAGGCTGATTACCACAGATGCCAGATGTCTATGTGGTCTCTGGACTGACTGTGCTTGCAGAGCACATGACTTTTACAGGGAAGACAAGGAGTTAGTCCATGATACAGCTAGCTCAAGCTAGCCAGAGACAGGCAGGGGGATCTGGACTTCCCTCACCTCCTGCTGCATATTTCCCTGAGACTCAGCCTGATTTGTTCAGACACAGTGCCACAGATAGGATCTGAACACACCACCTGGCTCCATCTCAAGCTGCTGACGATAGATCAGACTTCTCTGTCCTTTGTGAGACTGTCTGCTCTCCCTCAGACTCCAGCACAAGACACACAGATGTCCTCATTTGATCCCAAGAACACACAGTTGTCTTTGGCACAGAGGCCCCAGCCGTGAAGGCAGCAGCGAGTGGGGTTTCCTGTTCCTATAGCTCTGTGTTCTCGTGTGTTACTTTCACGATAAATAATTTTCAAGGTCTACTGGGGCACATGCAGTGCACTGAATAATCAGAACCAACATCAAAATGTAGTTTTGTTTTGTTTTTCATTCAAAAGCCAAAACCACTTTTCTAGTTTGAAAACCATACCCCCCCCCTCCCCCCGGCTTCCAGGTCTTTTATCCCTGGGCCAATAGCACCCTTTCCTCCCAGTGGGTTTCTCTGTCTTACTGATGGCCTCTCTTCCCCTCTAATTTTTTTTACCCAGCAAGTGTCCCTAGAGCAAGGACAATATCAGTGGAGCATTTAGGTGAGCCACATGGTGATACATCAATTTCCTGTATACTCTCCCACGATTGTGACACTATCTACCTGCTTGGACTGAAGACATTTTCAGGACAAAGCAATTTGCATAGGTAAATACGTGTGTGTGTCTGTGTATGTCTGTGTGTGTCTATGTGTACATTATTCCCAAGTGTGAAACCTGGAATGTGTGTCCCCCAAACACATGCTCTGCTTTTACCGGGACAAATCCTGTCACTTGTAATCTTGGGAGGTTTCTCTTGGACATGGAAAGTCAACATTGACTTCTGGAGTCTTACATGTCATTCTTAAGCATCCAGTGGTATAGAAATGGATTTGTTTCTGTGGCTTCTCTTGCTGTACTGCTTGTGAAGTTGTGGATGTTTACCAGAAGGGCAGTGTGGTCTACAGAGAGGAGAGCACTAGCCCATATCACTGTTGCCCAGCTGGCTTTCAAGATTCATAAAGGGAAATGTATGGGAACTCCTGGCTGCTTATAGAGACTGACTGTTCACTTTGACTATTGACTTTGCCGTTTTATATTTCCAAACACACAACGCCAGATACCAGTGCATCCTCATGAGAGTGTGGAGCAAGATGGTGCTCTCAAGAACACTGGCCTGTGGGTACTCAAAGGCTCCTTGACCACTGGCTTGTCTACTTTTGCTTTACAAGACCATGTTAAGATGCGGCAGGTCCTTCAGGTTATGAGTGCCTCGGGCTCACTATTCCCAAAGACTCATCCTAGCAATGTAGTCAGGCAGCAGGACCACAGCTGAATGCAACCTGGATTCCATGACCTTACTGCATCCCAGGAAGAACAAAGCCCAAGCACTCAGCCTCCAACAAGAGACTCAGGTGAGACATAAGTCAATAGGAGGCACATGGACATCTGTCACAGCACCCTCTAGTACTTTTGACATTCACAAAACCCCAGAATAGTGTCACATCATTGGAGGGAGGTCTTTTGACATACCTTCTTTCTTCTGTGTTTCTCCAGTGCGTGTGTGTGTGTGTGTGTGTGTGTGTGTGTGTGCGCATTGCTGGGGATTCACTTGCTAGGCATGTACCCCAGCCTTAAGCTGCATCCCTCAGATTGTTGGTTCTTTGATGGAGTCTATGATGCTTTCCATGGTGAATTTCAAGGTCTGGCTTGCCCAAAGCAGCAACAGTTACAACATACAGGTCAAGGAATGGTAGACACCAATATTCAAGATTGTTATTTAAGCTCAAGCAGAAAAGGTAGACCTTGTCCTGCCCCTCAAGTAACAAATGTTTCTGTTTGTTCAGGTCTTATCACACCACAAGCATAGTTCTCTTCCAGATAGCTCAGCCCTTTTCCATTGCACAGAGACCTTGGGCACTCAGTGCTGGCCACAAGGACCTGTATCTCAACCAGACATGAACACTGGAGCACTGTTGGTACCATGCTTGCACCTGTGTAGTTTACAACCTTGAGATCTTCTGAGGTATCTATCTGCAGCAGAGTGCCTACTCCCCAGCCCACTTTTAGGCTTCCTTTCCTGCCATCAGTTGGAGGGAACAGACTTTTTTGGAGACAGTCATTGCCTTCGCTCATGGTGCAGCAGGCTGCTGGCCTCCTCAGTTCCAAGTCTGGGAAGTCAAGGGCCCTGGAGCTGAGGTCAGATGGGACCGTCTGTTTTCTTCACTGTCTTCCATGGAGTCTTCTTTTGTTTCATGGTTGGGTTTTTAGCTGAAGAACTTAAGTGTTAGGAACAGGTAAAGACATGTCCTGTCTGTTTCTCCTCAGTGGGGGAAGTTCTAGGAATCACTTCCTTGGAATGTGTTCAGCTATTTCCTTCAGAAAAGGCCCTTAGCTACTGAGAGGGCTTTGGATTCCACTGACGGTTCATTTTCAGGATAAATGTTTTTCTTTGTGCTTTTTTTTTTTTTTTTTTTGTGGCTCTGGAGATCAGACCCGGAGCCTCCACATGCCAACTGCACACTCCAGCACCAAGCATGACCCCAACCTACTCATTTTTCCTTCCTGTATCCTATAATCTTAACCATGGATTGATTTTTTCCTAGGAAGCAACACTACAGATGTTCCTGATTTTCTTCTATGCTCTGTGATTTCAGTTCAAATTCATGAGTTGGTTTTTCGTTTGTTTTGTTTGTTGTTTTGTTTTGTTTTTGCCACGCATACTCTGATTTTCGAGGAAGGTTAGTACCAGACAGTCGCTCAAGCGTGTCCATGGCAGCCATCCTGGAGCTGAGCTACATTTAATGACCGTGGAACCCTGCTCTGTCCCTAGATCAGGACCTCATCCAGCAAATAATCAAAAGGTGCTGATGGAACTGTACGACTGGGGCCTCTCCTCACCTCTGCGAGGCTGGCAGGCTGTGCCACTGTCATTAGAGTTCCTCAGAAGAGCTGGTGACTGAGGAAGAAAGAGCAGAAGCTACCATCAAACACTGGAGTGCAGTGGCCACGTAAGGACCAACCTAAGCCATCTTGGCCAGAAGAAGATCCAAATATCATCACGCCTAAAACTTGCTTTCTTGCCATATTGACGATTTTGATTTAAAAGGAATTGAGAACCGGTTAGTGTTGAACAAATTCTACCTTTTACCTCTATTGCCTTGAATAAATACACACTTTCCCTTTGTGTTCTTTCTATATGAAAGAAATGTTGCCAACAAATGGGTCCAGCCAGGAAGAGAGTGGCTCCCAGACAGCTTTCATCAGCAGAGGGAGTCTATCTTGTGGCACAGCTGCCCATGACAGCCCACACCCTCTCTATAGCACCCAGTGGTATTTCCCGTGAGCCCTCGCGAATGTGTGAAGACCAAAATGCTTTTCTCCCATTACTATCTCATGTTAAAAATGAATTCATAGACCGGTCTAAGAACTGAAACAGGCAGGAGGAAGTGATTACCTCCTACCCAGATCCTGTTTTTACCTTCTCTTACCATTCTGACTTTTTTGTTCAGTGTCCATACTGGAAGAGAGTAACTTCCTAAGACTTTGTGTGGCTGGCCGGATGAACAGCCTTGCCACCTCAGGAGGAAGTTCCCCCTCCTCCACTGTATGGCAGCCCAGGGAGATCTAGATGCCATGTGAAAAAATAAGGGCCCAAACTGTCTTGTGGCAGACTTTAGGGCTCATGTCTCTACCTGAAGTACAGTGGCTTCACGTTGCTCTGTGCCTGGCTAGTTTTCTGTACAATTAAGTTCATTTAAACACAGGGCTCCGTGGCCAAAATGTCATGGTGAAAACCACCAACCCAGTTCAACCTCTTTATTTTCTCCGTGGCTCCACTGGGGGGAATATACTCTACTATAGGTCATAGAGCAAGTGATTTGGCAGAGCTGCCTAGACCAGTCCCGAGGCATCAGTAGCATCTCCCAGACCTACTGCAACTCCGAGCCCAGAGGTCCAACACAGTCCTCTTGGACCTCACATGGACATTTGGCCTCTTCCCACTCCCAGAATTGTCCATTCTGTGCCTGCTGACAGAGGTCATCGAGTTCACTCTGCCTGTAGCCAGAGCTGCACAGCCACAAAAATTACAGTTTTTGAAAGCCCAGAATGGTGTCTGCCGTGTACAGTGTATGTGTCACAATTCTGAAGGAGGTGGAATTGCTTGACAGAAAAAAATACAAAGCAAAAACCAAAAGGCAGCATTTGACTAACCCTTCTGCTCAACCCGCTCCCAAATTGTAAACAACAGTAATAGAAAACATTTAACCTCATAGTTCTGTTCCTAGAAACCAAGACAATGCATGGGACACTGTTTAGTACAGAGCAACGAGCAGCTGGCAGCCACGCAGGCCCTTTCTACCCTTGACACACCCGAAACGGAATCTAAGCCCACCTTCTGCTGATTCCTGATTTCACTTGGGTCTTTTTCTCCAGTATAGTTTTAAACAACTGCACTGAGGTTTCTCAATTCCCCCACATCTGCTTTAAAACAGCAAAAGACACACATGAGTTTGCCTGACATCTGCTCTCTTCTCAGTGCTGTTCCTTGGAGGATGTGAACCAGTGGTCTGCACAATAGTGGGAACACCGTCCTTAGACGCTCCGAGTCACTAACAACTTAAAAACTCTTATTGTTAACCAAGAACAGTTACTGGGGAGGCTATACATTTCCACCCAAGTACAGTTACACTTGAGAGACTATGTTCTTTATTTAGAGAGAACAAAATTAACTTTTTTTTCCCAAACAGGAAGGCATGAATACAGTCCCTTGACACAAAAAGCAGGCAATCAAGTTTCACACAGTTCGGAGAGTCTCTGGGGTTGCATACTCTCTGTAATGGGAGCCTGGGTGATGGTGGTGGTGGTGGTGGTAGGGCATTTTACAATCACGATGTCTCCCCTTCCAGATAAATTTCTTTTTAATAATTGAAGAATCATCCTCATTGCACAAAAATAAAATTCAATAAGCTACACAGAAGAAAATACAAAACAATCCATTCTCAGAAGTAACCATTAGGAACATTTGAATGTATTTTTTCCAGTATGTAAACATACACCTGAGGTCAGACTCCCTATGGTTTTGAACTGCATTTGAAAATTAACAGACTTTTGGGCTGGAAATGTAGCTCAGCTGGTAAATGCTTGGCCAGCACATGAAGCTCTGGGTAAGATCCCTGTGTGGTACAGAACAAGGTGTGGTAGTGCAGGTCTAGAGACTCCGCACTTGAGGAGGTATGGAAGGGCTGGAAGTCCAGCCTGTCCTTGGCTACATAATAAAGTCAGGGCTACCCTGGATTATGTGGGCCCCTGGCTAAAGAAAAACAGGAAAAAAGAATAGACTTAGTTTGTTAGAGTAGTTTAAGTTTATACAAAGTTGGGTAAGAAGTTGGCTTCCCTTAGCTGGTGAGATATGTCACCTGGTGAAGGCACTTTCCACGCAAGCCCGGTGCCCTAAGTTTAACCCGCAGAGCTCACGTAAAGGAATCAAACAAGAACCCATTCTAACCTTCACACACATGCTGTGACATATGCAACCATCCCACATTTCACACACATGTACACACACATGCACACACAAACACAAATGCACATATATAATGCAGGAACATAATAATTATAAATAAAAATTTGTTTCTGAAGAAAACTGAGTTCTCATACGCCTCTGCTAATGCTTTGCATTGGCATGGTCCATCTGCCACAACAGATAAACCAATATTGAAGCACTGTTCTTGACTGTGCGGTATATGCTATGGCTTATATGCTATGGCTTAGACAAACATATGATATGTATCCATCATTATTGGGTCATGCAGAAGAGTTTATCGGGCCAGAACCCTGCTCACTCATTCCTCCCTGAGTCTCTGAAAAGCCCACTCTCTTCCATAGGTCTGCCTTTGGCAGGTTGTCATATGGTTGGGATCACACAGTGTGCAGCCTTTCACATTGGCTTTCCCACTTCATGATGTGCGTGTGAGGTCTCACCGTGCCTTTTCATAACCACACAGCACAGGTCTGTCTCCTCATCCTTCCCCTCCTGTTCCTCGCCCCTCCTCTTCTTCCTCTTCCTCTACTTCTGTTTTTCTAGTAATGTGCTCTACTGCAAAGATACTTTCAGCATCTTTGGTGTCAATTCTAGGTGAACCAACATGGGCAATCTTTGTCTCATTCATTCAAGAATGCTCCGGTACTCACCTCCATGCCTGACTTTTTTATATGCGTGCTGGAGACCCAAACTCATGGCTTCGGGCTTGTGTAGCAATCACACTGCTGAGACATCGACCCTGCCAAAGCCTATTACTATTATTATTATCATTATTATTTATTTGATTTTCGAGACAAGATTTCTTTGTGTAGCTCTGGCTACCCTGGAACTCACTCTGTAGACCAGGCTGGCCTCGAACTCGGAGATCTGCCTGCCTCTGCCTCCCAAGTGCGCCACCATGCCCAGCTTAATTTTTAAAGTTTCTGTTGACATTTATTCAGGGTCACAGATTCTCTACTCAGCAGTATTCAACAGAGGCACTCTTTTTAAAATTAAATTTGTTCTTTGATAATTTTATGCATGTATATAATGCATTTTGACCCCTCACCCCACCTCCTTATTCTCTCAGCTGAATTACACCTCCCGTCCTCTCTACAAGTCTCAAAAGCATTCTTTATTTATGTCATATGTTTGGTTCCTAACCTTTCTTACTCTTTTTTCAGAGTTCTCGCCTCCTGGCTTACGTTAATCATTTGACTTTTGTATATTCTATTTTCCTAATTAGAATTCATCGCAGTCATCTTACACACTCGCCGTGACAGTGCCAGCATCATTTCTGTTTCTAGGTCTAGCCCTAATGTTTGTCCTGTTGCTTCAGACTTTGCTTATGTCTTTAAGCATACTCTGTGGTAACCTGTAGAAAGCTGTGGGCGATACGGATAGAGGAACGGAAGTGGCGCCAGGCTTCAGGAACGGAAGTGGCGCGAGGCTTCAGGAACGGAAGTGGTGCGAGGCGCGAGGCTTCGGAACGGAAGTGGCGCGAGGCTTCAGGAACGGAAGTGGCACGAGGAGGCTTCATGTCCCTGCTGCAGTCCCTTTCACCCTAGGTCTTGTCACTCCTGTTGCCTTCCGGAGTTCCCTTATGGCTCCTAGGTGACAGTGCTGTCGGTTCCCTTTGCTGTTTTCCCACAGGCACAGGGTTGACGTGGTGGAAAGGCGTGGGAAGTGCCCTTCACTACTGTGAGAAGTCCTGGGTCCTTAAGAGAGCCTGTGCCCTGTGCTCACCGGCTGGGCTGCCTCCCAATCCGTGAGGCAGGAAGCTCAACTGCTAACGCCTGTCCCCTGCCCAGGAAAAATAATTTGTTTTAAAACAACAAACTTTAGAGGGATAGAGTGGCGATCCAGCATATGCAAAGGTATGGTGTACACACACACACACACACACACACACACACACACACACACGCAGCGCGTGCGCATGCACGTATACACACATGCACACACACCCTTTTTTAGTACTGGCCTCTATATGTATTCAATGTGTCTCTCCTGATGCTGGAATAATGAAGTGATTTTTCTTGTCTTACTGGGACAACCTGGGCTAGCTCCTGGAGATAAAACTGACGATAGTGAGAGTTTCTGTGATTCTCCACACAGCTCTCAGAATGACTTACACTTTAAAGCAGGATTCCTGAGTGTAGTCCAGGGCCATTTCTGCCCTGTAGCTGGTTCTGTGAGGTAATCTGTCTGTGGTTCTTCATGTCTACCTGTCTGTGGTTGTGTGTACACCTTCCTGTGGTTCACTGATCATTCTGATAGTTTGCTAGACTCATCAAGAAGGCAAAATTCACTGGGTGATGGTGGTGCACGCCTTTAATCCCAGCACTTGGGAGGCAGAGGCAGGCAAAGCAACGTGAATTGGAGACCAGCCTGGTCTACAGAGCGAGTTCCAGGACATCCAGGGCTACACAGAGAAACTCGTCTCAGGAGAAAGAGAAAAAAAAAAGGCAAAACTCTTTCCTGTGTGTTGGGACACACATGGAGAGTAGGCATGTGCCGGGCCAAGCGCTCTACTCCTCATCTGCATGTGTCCCAGCCCTGGCAAGTTCTCTTTAAAGTTAGTAAAATAATAGGTTCATTTAATTTGGAAGGCAAACTGTTGGTATGAATCCAAAAGCAGAGGGTATTTTTTTGGATGTGTAGTGGGTAACTTCCTTTTTTTCAAGTATTACTTACAAATTATTTTTTTATTTGAACCCAATGAAGTATGCTGTTGAGGATGACAGCAATTGTTTTCAATAGATCTGTGGAAAAGGCGCACTCTGGGGAAGTGGACGAAGAACTCGGCTCCTTAGCCATTCTCTGCCTGCCCTGGAGTTAGCACAATGGCCAGACACTCACTACAACATGTAGCTGGGGTGAAATTTCTTTTTGAAAATGATTATTTTCATTAATTTTCCATCATGTGTGTCTAAGTGTGGGTATGCGCCTGTGAGTGGAGGTGTCCACAGAGGCACAGAGATGGCCCCGGGAGCCATCTGTGGTGGATGCTAGCCACCAAACTCAGGGCACTCTGCAAGAACAGCACTTGCTCTCAGACTCTGGGCCAGCTCTCCAGCTCTTAATCCCTTAACAATTTATTTTGTTACTTATTTGAGAAATTAATTAATTTTTATGATAATCACCTTCCAACTCTTCCCAGATCCATGGCCCTTCCTAAACAGTCACTCAACCTCATTTTCTGTCTTTCTCTCCAAACCATGGAGTCAACTTTGTGTTACCTCTTGGGTTGGAGGACTTCCCTGGAGCATAGTAATACCCCCAAAACAAAGTAAAATTACTCTCTATAAATCACCCAGCGTCCAAACTATCAAATTTATCCCCATTTTTTCAGTAAAATAAATGTTAAGCATAGCTTATTCTCCCATAAAGTGTTCAGCAATTAAGTATTTGCAGTCAGATTTCTAGATTGGCAGTCTGAAAACACACAGGCCGCAGTAGACCAACTGCTGTGAAAACTGATTTTTCTCATTCAGTCTTCAGGTCAACTTTCAAAAGGGAATAAACAGGCAAATAAGCCTTACCACAGTGTCAGTGTGTTGCCCAGTTCAGGTTTTGTGTGTCACACAGCCAGCTGGCACAGAGTATCTTTACAGCACTCTAAGCCAGGAAGCCACTGATGACATCTCCTCTCATTTGGAGATGGTTTGTGTTTGATGTTCTTATCTGTGAAGCCTGAAGTTCCCCTAACTGCAAAATTATCAAGGCTTTTAAAAAACGTATTGGGGGAGGGGGGTTGTCTCATTACATACCAGCTGGCCTAAACTTAGCATATTTTTCTTTCGGCCTGCCAAGAGCTGGTACACTGTATCCGGCTAAAATTATCTTTTAAATATTTTTATAAGTAATATTTAGATATCTTGAGTTCAGGAACACTCAGGATAGTCATCTGATATGAGGAAATCAAATGTCCCAAAGTGACTTTTGATAAAACAGCACAAATCTGATCAGATTCACAAATGTAGATGAGCCTAGCAGATGAATAGGTTACTTGTTTGTATTCTATTTGCCAGGCTGAAAGGTGATCTTAGACGTATTTATTGTGTGTGATTTTGTTTGTAATGTAAATGCAGATCTGAGAAGGACTCTGTTGGGACAAGCTAACATCACATATGAGCTGCTCCGCACCTCTTGACCTTAAGTGTGGCCTGCTACCAGAACAACTATGTAAGTCCCAAATTAGAAATGTGGGTCAGGGATGGTGGTTAGGTTTTTGTAGAAATGTCACTCCAGGGAACTGATTTTTCTACAGTGGGATGCTGTACGCATATTAGAAGTTGTATTACAGAATATCATATACTGATGCTATAATTGGCTAGTTTTGTGTGTCAACTTGACACAAGCTGAAGTTATCACAGGCCCCCATGAGATCCAGCTGTAAGGCATTTTCTCAATTAGTGATCAAGGCGGGGAGGACCCCTTGTGAGTGGTACCATCTGTGGGCTGGTAGTCTTGGGTTCTATAAGAGAGCAAGCTGAGCAAGCCAGGAGAAGCAAGCGAGTAAGCAGCATTCCTTCATGGCCTCTGCATCAGCTCCCACTCCTTGACCTGCTTGAGTTCCAGTCCTGACTTCCTTTGGTGATGAACAGCAGCATGGAAGTGTAAGCTCAATAAACCCTTTCCTCCCCAACTTGCATCTTGGTCATGATGTTTGTGCAGGAATAGAAACCCTGACTAAGACGTGTGTGTGTGTTTGTGTGTGTGTGTATGAATATTCTTATTCTTGGGTGGTTTACCTGGTAGGCAGGCAGTCCTTCAATCCCTTCAGCACACACTTGACATCTGACAGCTTCTTAGGAGTCCTATGCAGCTGGGTGAAGGCTCTTCTATCAGAGGGCCTCATGCTAGGCAGATGGAAGCCCTGGCTGGAAGAAATGTTCAGAACCACTTGGGAATTCGTGCAGTCACAGGGAACAAAGAACTGGTAACCAGTATTCTCTAGCATCCAACAGATGGCGAAGATAAGGACTGTATAGGCAAGTCACTGGTGTTGACAAAGGGACAGGACACGCTCAGGATTTTAAGGTTTTGCATCAGGTCTTGGGAACAAACATGATTATCTAACAGGAGCAGCTGAGCTCCTATCTGCAGTGAATGCAGAGGTTCCAGCCTTTGCTCCTGTACCTTATTGTGTCCTACCTCCACCCACCTCCGTTTTCATTATTTTTGCTGGGATGTAATACATTCCTTTGTCCACTCAGGGATGCTATAACAAAATACTGTTGGCTTGCAAGCTAGAGAACAGTGTGGTTCTCAACCTCCCTGACTCTGTGAGCCTGTAATACAGATCCTCATGCTGTGGGGACTCCCAATCATAAGGTTATTTTTATTGCTGCATCATGACTATGGTTTTGCTACAGTATGAATTACAATGTAAATGATATGTTTTCTGATGGCCTTAGGTGACCCCTGTGAAAGGGTCACTCGACCCCCAAGGGGGTCATGACCCGAAGTTTGAAAACCCCTGCTATGGATTTGTTTACTTCTCATAGTCCTGGATGTGAAGTCCAACGTGAAGAGAACACGGTGTTCCATTTCCTGTGACCTAATTCTTGCTCCATAGACAACATTTTATTCATGTTCTCTCACATGGGGCATGGGGCCATGAGACTCATTCGGTCTCCTTATAAAGGTGGTAATCATGAGGGTACACCCTCTTATTCCCACATCACCGCCAAACATCCCTCCTCCTTGACCTTACTTGAGGGTAAAAGATCAAAGTAGGAATTTTTGGGAATACAATCAGGCCACAAACAATACAGATAACAGAAGATCTGCCAATTATAGTATTCATATGCATATACATAGACATACACATTCAGCACACATAATATGTAATAACATATATGCATGTGTGTCGGAATTTGTCTGAGGTTTCCCACTCCTAATCCCCACGGCTATGCTTATTTGCTAAATGAACACTCAGTACATTTATGTTAAAGCATTTGCCCCTTTGGCCTTGTTCTCTGAAGCAGCTCTGGACAGCCGATGGGAACCAGGCAAAAGTATTTTGTGATCACACTTGGAGCATCAAAACCCCCTTTACATCTTTTCACTGAGTCTGGTCTCTTCTGAGGGTGGGGCATAGTGACATGCTCTAGTTTATCCCGCCTCTGGCTTGGGACTAGCCATAAAGACATTTTTTGACCTACTTGAAATAAGAGCATATCCCAGGACCGCATTTCATAGGCTCCCGCCTCTCTCTTAGGAGGAAGACACGCTGCACAGAGGTCAAGAGTCACTCAGTTGGACTGAAGTCAAACCCTTTTGTGTGATAACCTTTCTACATCTCTATCCATGTCCTGACCTCAGTGGAGTATCTGTAAAGACCTGGGTAGCGGGCATACGGAGACTCCCAGGAGGTGAGTAAGAGCTTATTCATGCGGCAGTCGGGCCATCCCACCCTGGGGATAGATGCACCTGTGCTTAGGTCCCTTCTAGATGGGGGCCTGCACGTCTCTCAGCTAAGTGTTATATTTGTATCTTTTAATATACCTTTCATAATAAACTAGGAAACATGTTTTCTCGAGTTCTGTGAGCAGGTCTAGCAGATTAATCAGACCGGAAGAGGGTGTGCGGAATCCCTAACTGAGAGTTGGTAAATTCTGGAGGCTGGGATTTGCAATTGGTCCTGAAGCAGAGGCCTTCTGGAGGCCGCAGCCCTGCTCTGTGGTGTCTGCCTTTGCCTCCTGGGAGAATCAAAATGGGATGATATTGGAGGCTGCCACACTGGACTTTGCCAAGAACTGACTACCTCTTGATGTGTAGGAAAACCATACATGTCCAAAGGCTCTTGTGAGAGCCATGGAAGGAACTGAGCTTGTGAATATGTTTTTCCTGTGTGTCCTCAGACTGCCTAAGCTGTTGATGTACAAGCTTGTGGCGTTGCAAAGAGTCAGTCGAGTAGTTTTACAGTTGTCACGGTTGCTTCTCATTCACCATCATTCACAGGACTTCTTCACATACCCAAGCACAAACTCCTCATTCCCCTTTCTGAGGCTCTGACCCTCCCTTTCTATTCTCCATCTCTGTGAGTTCAGTCAGTAAAAACCCCAGCGGTTCTTCACATAGCTTGGGTGCTACAAGCCCTTCCCGATTCAAGCCTTCTCATGAAACTGGCCCTGACAGGTTTTGCTACTTTTTCAGATATTTCTGTGACATGCAATGACTCTTCCATACTGCTGCCTGGTTTCCTTAGTGTGCAGACTGGTTTGTACACATAGACTTTCTGTATGCATTTTCCTATGAGTAGACAAGCTGGACCATATGAACGTTCTAAGAAGTGAAGGCAGATGTAGTGAGTCGTCTACTTTTCCCAGGGAAAAGAGGTTCATGGGTGTTGAATTCTCCAACATGACCAGGATTTCCAAATGAGCAGATTTGAGAGGTTCATCACAGCTCTGGGGAGAACAATTGGGTTGTTCGAGAGGACAGAATTTTAAGTTGGGGATGTCCCACGATGAAGTGGCCAATGAATGGCACTCTTCAGTCTTCCCGTTCAAAGAACTTGATTGAGGGCTTTTCGGCATGGGACATGGAGATCAGGGTGGTGACAACTCATTCATCATTGCACTGAGCATGCGCACCACCACCACCACAGGCTAGAGTTTCCCAGGCTGCATGGTACTAACATCAGGGCAGTATGTTTTACCGTCACAGGGAGAGCAGTTCTTAATTCCCCATACTTCGTACTTAAGAGGTATTTTTTTCCTTCTATAATGAATTGGAGCTATCTCTCCTATTAAGGAACAAGTACATACCCCTGAGAAGTGCCAGTGTCTGTAGGGATGGGCAAGATAAGATATGTTCTCAGCCGAGACAGAGAAGCAAGAAGCAAGCTCTGGGTTTGAAAGAAATCAAGGCTGATGTCCTTGAAGCTGGGTCAGAGCAGACCCAAGGCACCTGGGAGGCAGCCAAGATTAATTCTGAGTGCATTCCAGGGATGTGGCTGTAAAAGTTTGGTATCACTTTGATAGGGCAGAATGTGGGAGAGAAAGACATGAGGCAGGGAATGCTAGCATGGAGCAGAGTTAAGGTCCAGGAAGTGACTGTGCAAGGAAAGAAACCAGGATGCTGTTGGGGACATCACAAGGAGGACACATGAGCAGGGCTGGGAGCATGAAGGATGGAGGCGGAGCCTCAGGGATCACTCGTTTTTGAGGTTCGTGCAGACACAGATGGACGTGGGGAGGGGTGAGATGGGGTTTGGAAAGAAAGCAGCATTAGAAGTTGAAGGTGGCCCTGCTATAGGAAGACAGAGGGAAGGAGGGGACACTGATGACAGGATTCAGGGATGGAGGACAGTGCTCAGAAGGGGTAAAGGGTGAGGAGTGAGGAGCAGACCCAAAGGGTGGTACTGAGCCAGCAGAGTACACAGATGAAGAAGCCTAGCTCCGTTCCAAGCATCTCCTGCTACCCTGCAGCCACACGGCTCAGCTCATTAAACCCAAGCAAGTCCTGTCTGTCTGTGCAAATGGAGACAGAAAGTGACCTCAGAAGAAGGAGAGAGGGTTCCTTGGATGAGGTCAGTGAGGCTGCAGAATGCCCAAGGGCTGAGTGTCAAACCAGGGCAGTGCTCTTGTGTTGGTGGGTGCTGGGGAGAGGCTCTGTCAAACCACAGGCCTTCAGGCCTCTCAGTGCAGTGGAATTAGGTTTCCCCTGAGGGTCATGAAGACACTACATTGTGTGAGTGAATGAAACTTAATCTGTTTAAATGGCTAATACCAAGAGATGTACAAAATGAACCATTTTTCTTTTTTTTTAAAAGATTTATTTATTTATTTATTTTATGTACATGAGTACACTGTCACTGTCTTCAGACACACCAGAAGAGGGCATCAGATCCCATTACAGATGGTTGTGAGCCACCATGTGGTTGCTGGGAATTGAACTCAGGACCTCTGGAAGAGCAGTCAGTGCTCTTAACCATTGAGCCATCTCTCCACCCTGAACCATTTTTCTTAAAATAGGAACTCATTCCCATCTTAGGAGGGTGTCCCCCCTCTTGCACTCCCCTACTCCTCTTCCAGCTTAGTTCGTTTCAGTCAGGAGAGGGGGCAGGGCAGGGCTGGGAAGGAAGGATGTGCTCGGTTAGCTTCCTCAATCCATGGGAGCTATAAACTTTATGCTCACGACATTCAGGATAAATACACACGCACACAGAGGTTTCAGTACTTGCACTCAGCACAGCAGGGTGAGCACCTCAGATAAAAGGTACCTGGTACTTGGATGTGAACCATCTGTCAGATGACACATCGGACATCACCCCAGGGTGCCACCCAGTTTCTCTACCCTGCTCCAGCAGGTGAATGACATCTTTGATGAATGTTCTGTGTCCCTAGTACTCAGCTACCTCAGTTAAAAGATTTATTTTCATTCTATTTCCTGTTTCTGTTCAAAGTGAAGTGACAAGGGATGAAATCTGAAGCTACTTAATGTGTTAACTGATGCATAGTTAGTACATTACTTAGAGAATGAAGAAGGGATCTGTGTTTGATGTCCAAAATACTCCCAAAATGATAGAGCATTTCCATTAGGCACAAAATCCAGAGATTCCAGAAGTACTGGCATGCTGTAAACAATTGACAACAGCCATGACCTTCCGACTAGATTCAGTCAATATCTGAAGAGTGGTTTGTTTGGTACCCGAGTCAGCTGGAAACGACAGGCTGTGTATGAGGGAAAATCCAAAGAACAATCTAATGCATGTGTCATCTGCCTCCAGTCCTGCCAGCACACTCGGGCCCCTGGATGCAACTTGCAACCCTCCTTGGCGTTGGGGCCTGTTGAGCAACCCTTTGGAAACTCCTAGGAGCATGGGATGGATCCTTTCAGAAAATGAGAGAATGCCAAGCCCACGCTCACCAAGTCAACAGCAGGGCCACAGATCCATGGTAGCAGCCATTCGATTTCTCAGTTGCAAAGCTGGGTCAACAGCGACACTTTGACTTACTTCATCCAGCCTTGCTGTGGCCTGCTTTTGCATCTGTCTGCACAGACTCGCAGCCACTCATCTGCCATTTTATTCGGCTTGTCAGGTTATCTGTGGAACAGTGTTTTGTGGGTAGTGTTTTGTGTCCCTTCTGAGGATCAGTTCAGTGTGGATGAAAAGCCTGCGTTGTCATCCTCTGCTTCACAAAATATTAATCAGTACATATGGAAGAATGGGTGTCATCTGCTAGTTTTTGCTCAGGTTTAGCTCTGAGTTTAAAATGGTAGACCTGAGGGCCCTTTATTATCATAGGTGAGAGTCAGACCATAATCAGCCCAGCCAGCCAAGCATGGTTCTCAGCTGTTTGGGATTCCTTAAAGTAATGAAGCTGTTCCCAGAGTGGATAACAGCCATGATTTCAGCAGTGACTGAAACCTAAGCTCTGCTTTGCCTCACAGGGTAACTGCATCTGAGTCTCGAGTTTCAGGATTATTACTTAAATATCGCTCATTACACAGTGCAGTTGGAGGATGATGGCCCTGAGCTTGGAGCAGCACAGATGAACTCAGCACCACATAGACCATATGGTGCTCTGTCCTTCATCCCCCCACTGTGTCTGCAGGGCTCCCTCACCAGGCACCTCTGGCCAGCTGTGATCCCTCCTTTGACTCAGTGCTCTCTCATCTTCAGGTAGATGCCAACCACTGGGGTAGGAGGTTCCTGAGGTTTTCCCATTAGCCCCCTCTGTCCAGCCATACAGTGAGGATCAGAGACTCGCTCTTAGCCAGTGAGTCATTTCTCCAGCCCTGATGTTAGAGATTGCTGGGGAAGCCTCGTACTTATTCTGCGTGTGCCTTTCAATGCTTAGTTTCATTCCATGATCAGAAATGTGTAAAAGAATACAACCAGATAAGTTCCACTGCTTTTCTGGTAATTTTTCCCCATGGACAACTTACTTAGATTATAATGAGTATTAAACTTAATACTTAATACACAATTAAGAGATTGTGGCAACCTGAAGAATCCCATTGTTTCAGTGTATCCAAGTGTTTAGCACAGATCTTTCTAACGTTTAGTTCTGTATTTGTTTGGAGAAGAGAAAGGGCTCGCTATATACAGCACCAATCCTTGGGGAACAGAGTTCTCTTACAGCCAAAGCTGTTGGATCTGGGGTTGGGCAAATAATCAAGACTGGTACAGTCAAAACATTCTTCCTGGAAATTTGGACAGCTCTACAATGTGGAGCTGGAGAGAGGGTTCAAGGACAGAGTTCAAGTGGGGAGGGGAGAAGGGAGGCCAGGGATGGGAAGACAGAGAGCACAAGAGCGTGCAAGTGTGCAAACACTCAGAGGAAAAAGATTAGGAACAGAGTCAGTTATCCCTGTTCACAGCACAGCAGTTCTTCATGCCAGGCCTTCAGGTTTACAGAATAGAAATGTGAGACTCAGAAGTGACACGGGCTTTGTGTGGGATGCAGCCATTTCTGCATGGTTTACCGATGTTTGCCTGTCCTGTCCTGTGGGATTGAAACTGTACTGTCACAGGGCCACACTTGGCTGGACCAGTTTGAGTGTGTCACAAAGGGGAATCTGCAGAAACAGGAAGTACTCAGACTGTTAGGGAGCTTCCTGAGCCAAGACATTCCCTGGGTGCCGTATCTGTGTTCTGGCAGGGTGACTCCTCTATCTACAGTTGTTCTTGGATTCCTGACCTGCTTGGTTTTCTTGTAAGTGTCCATTTGCTAGCTCCTCTAGGCCGTCACAGCAGGTACTGCTAAAGCCTCTTCTTAAGGCTGTGGCTTAGATGACCTGGAATATCACAGCCAAGGGCTGCCAATGCTGCCTCTTCATCCTAAGCAGCCAGTATTAAAACTGAGCTTGCTTCTGTTACAGACTCTGCTCCCTAAAGCAACCTCAAAACTTCTGTATCTGGGTCTTGGAAAGGCAATGCTGGAAGACGACCATGACAGATCCAATGAATTTAGTTCCCTAAACACGTATTCATAAGGAAATCAGCCCGGGAGCAGGCAAAGATAGAGCTGCCAAGTTTTGGGTGGGTAGTGATGAGCCAGGGCAATGGAAGAACATGGTCAATGGAACAAACAGGCTGTGTCTAAGGAACTAAAGATGGCCAGTGACAGCATCTTGTCAAATAGATACAGCAATAGGAGAAAGGAACTACTAAAAACCACATGGGAATCTTGGAGTTGAGTATCACAGTGACTAAGCTGGATCATCAGTGGGTCAGCTCATAGTGGCTTTAGGCTGGAAGAAGATGGGGAAATTTGACAGTAGAATAAAAGAGATTTTATAAGCTGAAGTACAGAGAATGGCACAGAGCCAAAGAAATGTGAGACACTGTCGAGACAACAGTAATCTTCGTGTCATTGGGAGACCTGAAGAGAGATGAAAGGGGAAGACAAGATTTTTTTTTTTATGTCTGGAGTTTCCCAAGTGTGATAAAAAGCATTAATCCACGATACAAGAAGCTCAATAAATCCAAACACAACGGAAGTGAGAAGGTACAGTGAAAATGCAGAAAATCAGAGAAGGAAACTCTTGGGATAACTGTGACAAAGATCCACAGGCAGAGGGATGGGAAGCCCAAGCGTCCACCAGGAATCTCACCCAGCACAGCCATCTTTTCAACAATGACAAACAGAGCAGAGAATGCATTGTTGGTCCACTCATATAGGGAGAGGGGTGTGCCTCAGGCTGCAACTTAACCTCGGGGTGCAAGCATGAGATGCTCTGCAAGTGACTAAAACAAATGCTGGAGTGACTTCTTCTCCTCTGAGCTAATAAATACACATTCGTGAACCACTATGTATGTGAATACATGATCTGGACTGTAAGGGGAGAAATATGCTTGGAATGTCAGCCCATGTGGAGCAGTTGAAGACAGGCTGCAGTGAACAGAGCAAAGGCTCTAGACAAGTGGTTCTCAACCTCTGGGCTGCAACCCCAGGAGAGTTGAATGACCTGTTCCCAGGGTTGCATATCAGATATCCTGCATATCAGATATTTGTATCACAATTTATAAAAGTAGAAAAATTACAGTTATGGAGTAACAACAAAAATACATTTATGTTTGGGGGTCACCTGAATAGGAGGAACTATATTAAAGGTTCCCAGCATTAGGAAGGTTGAGAACCACTGCTCTAGATTGTATCCTGAAGCTCTGGGAGATGAAGGGAATCAGGAACACTAAATGAGAACACTGATGTCACAAACCTTATCAAGATACACTTGCCTAGCTTTTATTTTTCATTATCCTTCAAAGCATAAGATTGTATGAAGTAACAATTATAACAAAAATGGATACACTGAACTAATTAATATTTAGACTTGTTACAAATGGTACCATGAACAAACTAAGAAAACAACCCACAAAATGTGATGAACTATGCTTTAAAATCCACAACTGTCCAGCAGCACATGCAATGTTCCACTTCACCAGCCAGTAGAGATGTGCGTGTCAAAGCCACAGTTTATTCCATTTAAGGAGCGAGTGGCTACAATGCAAAAGAGAGGGTATGAAGTGTTGGCAAGGATGTGGAGAAACTGAACTTCTGAGATGAAGAACGGGTGAAAGTGGTAGATGTTACTGATGGGAAGGCTTGGCAAACAATCTAGCTACATTCAGGAAGCAGGCACAGAGTTGCTGTGTGATCCAACACTGCTTGGTAGAGATTCTAGAGGCATAATGGAAAACCACACACAGGCATAGACACAAATGTTCATAGGTGCGTGGTTACCAAATTAAAAAGAACTAACCCAGATGCTTATTCCCCAAAGAAGGGCAACCAAAACACATTATGTTTGTAAAGCAAAATATTATCTAGTTATTAGAGAGCACTGATGAACTTATAACGTGAAGAAACCTTTTCCCGAATGACAGGACCTAGACATGCAAAGTTACTGAGAACATAGCATGGAGGTCCTTGTGCCTCCAGGTCTCCAGAGAAACCGGAAATGTTAAGTACACAGGATTGTCTTTCCAGTGGGGAAGATGAAAAACCTGTTCTTCCATCCAGAAAGCTGAGAATTGGAGGTGATTTATAGTCCTATGATTTGCATTATCTGTTGGGCCAGGCCATATCAAGTGCCTACAACCAGGACTGGAGGTGGCTGGTTATCTGAATGATCCTTAAAACCAGGGGCTCCCCAAGCTCCCACAACCAGGACCAGAGGTGGCTAATAGCCAAAATGACTCTCTGTAGGACTATCTGTATGACTGAGACCAGGCCAGACCCTTAGTCCCTTAGCTGATCTTTTTTTCCAAATAATACTGGGCTTAAATACACTGTGAAGGAACTGCCTGGTGCCAGACTTGCTGAAGTCTTGACCTAGGTTAATGAAGCCAGTTTTAACTGGGGTTCTATTCTCATCTCTTCCAGGTTCTCTTCTCTGCCTAACACCCACAAAGACCCTATCACAAAGTCACATGCATATCTGGTCCTAGCTACATGAGATGCTCAGAGAAGATACATCTATAGAGGAAGAAAGGAAGTGAGGGTGGAGAGAGCTGAGAGGATGGGGTTTGGGCAGCTGGTCTAAGCTGCGCAGAACTGAGAAGGTGGGTCATTCACTGTGTCGATAATCGCACCACTCTGCAAATGTGCTAAATGCCCCTGAACTTGACACTTTGAGTGGATTTTGTGGTAAGCAAGTCATGTCTGAATAGAGGTATATAAATAGGATAGAAGAAGGGTTCAGGCAGCTCTAGCTAGGATCTTGGTCTCACAATAGCAGATATATCTGGACCTGCTTCAAATGGTGCCAGATGTTAATCCCATTTCTAAAGGTTTCAGGACTCCTTGGCCTTTCTGTTAGCCTGTTGAGAACTATGTGTCTGGCTGATGTGTTTCCTATAACAAAGTATATCTTTTACCTTGGGCTAAGAACACATTTTTTTTCCTTAATGGCTTGTGGTAAGAAATACCATTTAAAAAACTGTTCTGTAATTTTGTGTCTCAGGAGGTAACATTGTTTTAATAGTGTGTGTCCTGTCTAGAAGAGTCCTCTTACCCACCTTTCAGCCATAAACAGTAGCAAATGTGCCCCACTGCTTCCTTCTCTCTCTATGAGTTCTCCCAGTGTGGGAGTTGAGGTTCCAGTTACACTGGCTTGTTTGGCCTTGTGGTGTTTAGTATGTGAACTGCCTGCAACTCATCCTGGATTTACCCAGAGCGAGCATGTCAAGAGAAGCCTGTTTCCTGAGCACCTTCAGGTTGAGCCAGAGTGTGCCAACAGCACCCCGAGGACCCTAGCTTTGCCAGCCCTGCTAACTTGCTAACTTGCTTTCCTACCAAGAGGGCAAAGGGGTGAGAGAAGCCATTCAGGGCGCGTCTTGGGCTTTGTGTGGATTTGGGTCTCAGATGTTTTGAGATTGGCTGTAGTGGGCTAAGAAATCCCTGTTAGGTCCTGGAAGGACTGCAGAGCTGTGGGCAGCGTGATCCTTGCTGGAACTTCACGAATGGGTCCTTGTCCAGAGGACTGGAGACAGTTTGGCGACAGCTCACAAGTTTCACAACCTGGACCCACCTCACATCCTGGGGTCATCCCCACTGCTAAGTCTAGGCTCTTGTCTAGCTGTGCATGCAGAACTGAACACTTCCTGCTGTTTTTCCTATTTGTCAACTGTACCCCATGGCAGTGGTTTGCGTCTCTTGTTCTGGGAGTATGGAGAGGCAATCCTTCTTGCTGAGATGGAGGCTGGGAATATTTCTAGATCCAGACCAGTGTGTTCTGGGGGCTAGGGGTGGGGAGAAGGGAGCAGCCTGGCATGTAGCATGGGTCTGGTACAAGTTCTGCCTCTATGGTGGGCCACACTTATATAAGTGCCAGAGGGACAGGAATAGAGGTGTAGTAGCTTGACGTTCTCTAGAAAATTCCATGCTAGGAGGAGATGGGCTAAAGCCAAAGTTGCTCCTTTAGATGAAGACTCTTCTTCACAAACGTCATGGCGCCCCACAGCCCTGATAACTTATTTAATGGCTAAAGTTTCACTGTATGTGCCCTTGCTTTTACTTTATTTCCTTTGTAAATTGCAATGTAGTTTTCCAGTTTATAGGTGGAGAGAAACTGAGAAAGTTTCTCTCCTTAGTTCTGGTCAAGACTATAAATAAACCCATACCCTTTTACAAATTCCTGTCCCCACCCCCTTTTTTTTATAAAGTGTCAAGCAGTGGACTTGAGATTCTTGTTGCAGGAGTATTATTGGATATCTGATGATGTGGTTCTCAGAAATCGAGTACAATGGCCCAGTCCAGCATTTACTCTCTGAGTCCTGTGGAGCCTTAGCCTCCTGGGTCTTGTACTTCTCAACTGTAAAGTGGAGGCATCAGAAGTGGATTGACTGCACAGACCTGACACAGAACATGCTCAGCAACTGTATCCTCATGAGAGGCATGGCTCAGCCCGTGTGCCCATGTCCTGCATGTGGCTTGGCCTCTGTACAGATGATATCTTTTTAATGACATTGTCTGACCCAGAAGTTTTATGTCATGTTTTGTGGGGGGTGGTTGAGATAAGATTTCTCTGTATGTGGCCCTGGACATCCTAGAACATGATCTGTAGAACAGGCTGGTCTTGAACTTGGAGATCTGCCTGCCTCTGTCTCCTAGGTGCTGGGATTAAAGGCATATGCTACTACCTTCCCACTTTACAGATAACATCTTATTAAAGTCCTTTATACACCTCTGGCACCATAACAAAGGGACAGCAAGTGCCAATAGATCAGACACTGGGAAGAGGAACAGAGGGCCAGGCTTCCATCAGATCCAGCTCTGTCCTCTGTGCTGAATGCAGGGCCTGGGCATGCGGAGACCCCATGGCCTTAGAGGAAGTAGGTTCTCATTCCCACTTCTTTTTATCAGATGTGACTATTCTGTAGTCTGCCCTTTCCATGACTATCAGAGAGGAAGTTTTGAGCCACGAGGGAGGAAGCAAAATCAAGCTTTGGGACTCTTTCTCAAAACTCAGTTGTGATGTCACAACTCCCAGGTGAGGCCACATCATGTTGTTAGTCAGAGACAATTGGGAAGCATCCTGGCCTATCATGTGGTATCGGTAAATAGGGCTGCACCCTAACTTACCCCCTGAGAAACTCCTGCCTTCTCTGGACTTCTTCATGAGGTCCTTGATACCTCCTAAATGATAACATTATGATGAAGAACCTGGCTTTCCTTGCTCTCCGTGTGCACCCTCTGTGGACATGTGGATGCTTGTTCTCATGAGCTGGTCCCATGGCCAGGCAGGGACCCAGGTGGTACCCAGTAAAGCTTCATCACAAGCATGGTGCGGCCTGGCTTGCTAAGGCTGAGAGCTTCCCTATGTTTGTGGGTGAAGCTGTCTGGTTCTGAGCCAAGATGGGAAGCAGAGCTAAACTAAGGAGAGATGGCAGATGTCAGTCAGCAGCCTTCTCCCCTTTCTTTGGCTTAGAGATAGTTTGTGTTTTCACTTGGATAGCCACAGAGGGCCCTCTGTCCTGGCCCAGATGCCAGTATCTTAAAACAATGACCTTCTGATAAGATCCTTCCTGTTTCCACTAGAACAATCTGGGACAACCGTGTGCCACCTACATGCCCTATCTGGGGTCAGAATACAGGCTCACAGTCTGGCCAATTTCCCAAGACCATGAAGGGCCTGAGAACAGTGGCAGGTTATAACCTAACCTGAACAAGAGTGGAAACCAGGATGCTAAGAGATAAAGGGCTTGGAGTCATGATGATGCCTCTGGCCACCACTTTCTCCCGACAGCCTGCAGCCATCTCAGCCCCCTTAGTCTTTCAGAACAGACACACTGAAGTCTGTATGACTGGGGCTCTCTCTCTCTCTTCCTCTCTCCCTTTTAAAGGGGATGTGGCTTTACATTTCTTTTCTTTTTTTCTGAGACAGGGTTTCTCTGTATAGCCCTGGCTGTCCTGGATCTCACTCTGTAGACCAGGCTGGCCTGGAACTCAGAAATCTGCCTGTCTCTGCCTCCCAAGTGCTGGGATTAAAGGCATGTGCCACCACTGCCTGGCTAAATTACTTTTCAAATTAAAACATCTCATTTCTCCTTAGTAGGTTTTCTAAGCCACTGAGATTGTTACACAAGAAAGAGAAATTTACTCACCCACCTAATTTTGACTTAAAGAGTTTAAAAACTAAGATGTCATAACTATAACCTCATTGCCTGTCAACATCCCAGAATGGTAGATCCAAAGTTTGGATAGAGCTGTACCCTGAAAACCTGGTGTGTACACACTCACAACCCCACTCACAGGGATGAAAGGCACAGTGCAATTTCTGAACGGAAAATCTCAAACGAGCAAAATGTGTGCCCAAAGAAATAAGCTGCATCTGCGAGGCGATTCTTCGATTATTAGCTGTTCTGACCGGCTTAAAACATTGATTAAAGCACAAGCTTGGGACTTCCATCAGCAGAGTTGTTGATGGGTTGATAATATTTTCAAAGGAAAACAAGCAAACAAACTGAAAACCCAGTCTCCTAGCTGTTATGGCTGTAAAATCAAGGCTACCATATTTCAACATCCTTCCATTCACTTAGAAGGAGCTGCTTGCCTGAGGCTGTAATCTTGGATCCATGATTGAGTCACACCTGTACTCCTGCACTTGCATCTTAACTCCATAGATCCTGAGAACAGATTATAAAATATATGTGGGGTGGGAACATACCAATGTGCACTCGGTGTGATGCTGAGCATGTGTGTGCATGTGTGTGCATAGGATGCTGAGCATGTATGTGTATGTGCATGGGATGCTGAGCATGTGTGTGTATGTGCACAGGATGCTGAGCATGTGTGTGTATGTGCACAGGATGCTGAGCTTGTGTGTGCATGTGTGTGCATAGGATGCTGAGCATGTATGTGTATGTGCACGGGATGCTGAGCATGTGTGTGTATGTGCACGGAATGCTGAGCACGTGTGTGTATTTGTATGGGATGCTGAGCATGTGTGTGCATGTGTGTGCATAGGATGCTGAGCATGTGTGTGTATGTGTGTGCACGGGATGCTGAGCATGTGTGTGTCTGTGCACGAAATGCTGAGCATGTGTGTGTATATGTGTGCATAGGATGCTGAGCATGTATGTGTATGTGCACGGGATGCTGAGCATGTGTGTGTATGTGCACGGGATGCTGAGCATGTGTGTATGAAAGAACGAGTGGAGAGCTGGGGCAAGGCAGTGCCCAGAAGAGCTCTGCTCTGCCACCCCCACACATAGCTCTTGGCACAAGTTCAAGAACGTAATGTCCTGCTGTTATGGGCTCAGTTGCTTCCTTTCTACAAGAGACATGTGGGAATTCTAACCCCTAGCCTTCCAGAATGTGACCTTAGATCTCTACAGAGCTCATCAATGTAAAATTAGGGTGTTACAATGGGCCTGATCCAAAGGGATTGGTATTCTGTGTCTTTCTAGAAGGAGGAGGAGGAAAGGGGGGATGAAGAAGAGGAGGAGGGAGAGGGGGAGGAAAAAGAGAAGGAGGAAGAAGAAAAGGAGGAGGAGGAGCAGGTGGCGGTAGTGGAGAAGGGGAAATATCAGGGATGTGCCACAGAAGTGCCATAGGTCAGTGCAAGGGGGGAAAGCTGAGAAGGGGCCTTTGGGGGCAGTGGTGGGGGATCAAGAGGGGGACGACAACAGCTCTGCCTCTCCTTTGATCTTCCTGATCCAGAATGTGAGAGGACAGATTTTTTTTGTATAATCTCTATACCTTGTAGTATTTTCTACAGCTTTCCTGGTACTGACAAAAGAAGGCCGGGCTCTCCTGAGCACAGGGGATGACATTAACAGCTGAGTGATGTGTTTGCTTTGTGCCTTGTGTAGTGGAAAGCCTTCCTGACATCTCAGCACAAAGGCTCTTAAGAGGCCGCTCCTGCTATAACCCTGCCTCATTTGACTTCCGTGTACAAAGGCATCCAGAGCGATTACTTTCTCTGATGGTAAGCAAGTGCTGCAAGAACTCCAGTCAGAGCCAGCCTCCCTGCCGGTTAGGTATCATTTGCAGACAACACATAAAAAGGGAAAGCACACAAGAACCATGAAGGGGCGTTCTATATGGACAGCCTCTACACAGTACACAGAGCTTCGGATCAGAACCCCAAGGTGTGCTCCACATACCCATTTTGGACCCTTCTCTACCTGGCTTCAGGTCTGCTTGTAGCATATTGGTGGAACTGGGTCAGGAGACCATCTGAAATGCCAATAAAACTTGGAAATAGAATCTAGCTGTATGCCCAGTGAGCTGAGAAATCTGAGCAGATTCTGCTTTCAACTATGACTTGGTCACTGAATACCTATCTCTTGTCCCCAGTACAAGGCACACAGCCTTCTCAGAGAGAGAGAGAGGGAGAGAGAGAGAGGGAGAGAGAGAGAGAACCCAGAGTCCCTTCCTAATACTGCATTAAGCTAAAAATGTAGAACATTTGCCCAATGCTCAGCACCCTGATTAGGCCCATGGTAGTTCTCTATGGAGAAGTGCTTGTTAAACTGAGCACAAACTACCCTTTGCTCTCAGCTCCCAGTCCAATCACATAAGTGCTTAAGCAGGAAATGGATTTTTATGCTCTCAACTCCCAGTCCAATCATATACATAACTAAGCAGGAAAAAGAATTTTTGTAGCATAAATTCCTAGTCCAAATAGAGTGCTGTGAGCCACATCGGTAACATAATCCTGAGTGGGAACACGGGACCCTTGCTGTGAGGAGCTCTCTTTCACAGACCCCAGGTCTGCTCCCAGCAGGACACTTCTGCTGCTGGTGACCCTTTGTCTCTGCTTTCTTTTCCAGTTTCCACCTTGACTTCTGGATAGCACTCTTGGAAAACACCCGAGAGCCTTTACAGCCATTATCATCCATATTTGGCTGGGGCCCAAGGGATTTTATGGTCTGTGCTAGATTCCAAAGATGTGCTGAGCCTTTGGGACATTCCACTCTACGTTCCTGCTGTGGGTGACAAGCTGGGTTGTTTTCCCTGAGCCTCTGTGGGTTCTTCCTCCTTCATTTCTGTTCTCTCCTCAGTTTCCTCTTACCAATAACACATGTTCAACTGAAACAGGTATGCTTGGGTGGGCAGGCCACATTCTTAAAAAATTTTTTTAATGAACTTTATTTTTTTAAAAAATTTGCAAATAAAGACAAACCTCACACACCAGAATTAGCCAGACCCTAAATCGAGCATACTCACTGTTCATTTGACCTTTAGCCTGCTGGACTGTTTCCTTCCTGTGAATCTTGGAAGTCACATTCATAAAGGCCTCTCATGTCTTGCTCTCCTGGCCTCCCTTTTGAGACAGGTCACTCCTGGAAGCCTGTGGAGGTGCTTCTCCAATTTTGTTGAGTAACATGTTGCCATGACAACAATCTTCACTGGGCCTCTCCAAATCTCTGCTAGCCCTGGCTCTGCGGGCCTCTCTGGGCCTTCCCAGTGAGCCAGTTCTAGGTCTAGCTGGCTTATTCTGCTGCTCCTGAGCCACCAGTCTTTTCTGACTCAGTTGCCCAAAGCTGTCCGTTCTCTGCATTTCAGGTTTTCCTCAGTGGCTCATCATTTTCAAATAGTAATTTCTTGGGTCCGTAGGGCTGCCTGAGCTGTCAAACATCTTAGCTGCAATGTCCGAGGATGTTCTGTCACTATAGAGCGGCTGGAGGAAGGGATCCTGCTTCTAGAATCGTTCACTTTGGAGTGTGGCTGCACTCACTACGGTCAACATTCAGTTAAACCGAAGGGCAGAGTGTGTGAGTCTTGATGGGCACTGTTCTTTCCCCCTCCTGGTTATGACTGGATCACGTGGCCACAATGACTGCAAGGGAACTGGAGTATCTGGTTGTGTTGAATGCCAAGAAGCCAAAGAGATGTTGGTGAGTGGCCGGCACTTTCTGACACTGTGGAGTATGTGGCAGTATCGAGGATTCAAATTTAGTCCAGGGGTGTGAGGAGTCAGGGAGTCCCTCACCACACAGACAAGGTTGTTGTTGACATCTGGGCATTGTGTAACACCCAGGGTGCATCTTATTGCTGACAGCAGTAATTCAGCAAGTGTGTGGAGAATTTGCATTCCTAACACGCTTTGGAATTCCAGCCAATAGGCTGGAGGGGTTGCACCTGGAGAGAAGCTGGTGGGACAAAGCAACGATTTGATACAGTGAGCTGATGTCTTGCAACATTTTCTTACTTCTCTTGCAATGAGCTGTTGACACGCAGATGATGGCTATTTGTTGGCTTGTGTAGATATGACACACACATGATGGACGATTGTTGCGCTGTGTAGATATAACTCAGGCAACAGTTATCTCCTGCTTGAGGAGAGCGGAGGTCACTGCAGCTGAATGTTTGACCAATTCATTGCTTCAAGAACCAAAACTTGGCTGGGCGGAGGTGGTGCATGCCTTTAATCCCAGCACTTGAGGTGAGGCCGGGGGTTAGGGAGGAGGCAGTGGCAGGTGTATCTCGGTGAGTTTGAGGCCAGCCTGGTCTACAGAGAGTTGTAGGACAGCCAGGGTTACACAAAAAACCCTGTCTCAAAAACAAAATAAAGCAACAATAACACTGATGACAACAACAACAACAACAACAAAACAACCAAAAATTTCTGGATGTGTTTGCCTGCACCTTTCTTTAACCTCAGCACTCTAGAAGCAGAGGCAGGCAGATCTCAGGGATCAGGGCCAGCCTAGTGTACAAAGAAAGTTCTAGGCTAGCCAGAACTGCATAGTGAGATGCTGTCTCAACAAACAAACAAGGAACAAAGTAAAGGAAATCTCAAAATATGCTCCTGCATTTTGAAAAGCTTTCTCTTTTGGATTATTCTGTGCGGTCAGTGGCCAGCACGCTCCAGCTGGCTGGCTGTGGCACCTTCAGCCTCAGCACCGACCCCATGGGCAGCTCAGGTCTCTGCTCTAGCCTGGCTCCCATATAGGCACTGAAAAAGCTAATGTGCTTCCAGAGGCTCCTTCTCCAGACAGGACATCATGCTCTGGGCCTAGCCCACTTCCCTCAGAGCTGAGCACACCTTGGGGGTATAAGTGGGGGTCTCTTCATATTTATAGGATTTCCCTGCTCCTGCTTCCGTTAAAAATTCCAAAGGCAAGAAGTGACATCAGCAAGACCCTGTGCGGACAGGGGCTCCCTCTCATCTCATACAGAGGCCCGTGGTAAGAGGTGCCCACACTCCTGTGTGCTGCTTCTACAGGGCCCCCCTCCCCTCTCGGCTCTTCAAAGCCACTCTCTGGTAGGAGTTCCATACACAGTTAGGGTAAGATAAGGTGCTAGTCACACACCATGGCACAGCGCCACACTGCTTGACAAGGGACTCAGCCCTCCTACCCTGAGGACCTGGACACACATGTGATGAACCACTCAAGCCCTGGATATGCTGACACAACACAGACAGACAGACAACACTGTTCACACTGGAGAGACTCAGTACGTGGAGACAGAACTGAGTTTTTTTCTACCTCATACACGACAGTGGATGGAGTGGGGGGACAGAGTTGTCCCAATTACATTCTGAGATAATCCAGTAAAAGCTTGAGATAGTTCACATTTTCTTAAAATTCAGTTTTGCTTCAACAAAACCTTTTTAAAAGTTCCTCTAGGGAGAATGAACGTTTGGTGGGTCATTTGAAACTCAGCAAACCACTGCAGTTCACCTCCTCAGCCTGGCTGGGGTTTGTCTGGACTCTGCCTTCAGAGAAAAAACACTGATCCCTGGACCGGAACAGGCCCCATTCCAAAGACATACACCTTCTCATTTCACCTGACAGGGAAGGGAGAGAAAGCGATTACTCCACTCTTTAACGTACATATTTGCTACTGTAAAATGATGGGTAATCTTTCAGAACCAACTATGCTTATTTGTCAAATTTTCTTCAATCACATTGCAAAGGGAAAGAAAGGCCTCAGCTTGGTTTGGGCCTACCTTGGTTTGTCGCCTCAATGAATAAGATTCACATTCTGTAATGAAGCCTGGATGGATGCCCCTTTGTGGCTAAATATAAGCTGCACTCTCGGGGTATCATTTTCAAACAAGAATAAAAATGAAGGGGATCCCCTAGCGTTCCTTAGCAGCTTTATTTAGGAAGCTGAGAGAAGGTAGAATCACAGTTCTGGATTCTTCGGAAGGCCTTCATTAGCATGTGAAGGTTAATCGCTCGTACCCACAGGATCCTCCACTCATTCTTTATTGATGAAACCTTCTTCCAAGGATTACTCAAATTATAGCCAATCATACTGCACGAGGAAAATGTGTCCTGGCTCAGCTTGTGTAACTCCTGTCGCACAGAGGCAGCGCCCTCATACCTCCTGGCTTTGGCTCCGTCGCCTTCTGGAATCTGTCTCTTCTCCATCTTGTTGACATCTGGTTTCTCCATGTTTTTCCAATACTTCATCTCTGTGAAGCCTTCAAGAAGCCCAACAGACTGAGTGTCTCTGCTCAGTAGCATCTCTTGTAACAGCTCTTCCGTTCTTACCTCAGAGAGGATTCTTCTTCCCACCACCGTCACTGGGATCAAGTCAGTAGCTTGTACAAGAGACCCATTAATTGTTGAGGGCTAGGAGGGAAGGAAGTCAGCCACTCTCCCCAGAACAAGAATGTCACGTGAGAAAAGTTTCCAGACACAACTTTGCACTTTCAGATCCCTAAATGAGCAATGACTTTGAAAGATTGCTAAGGACCAGCCTCGGCATGGAGAGGGGCTCTGAGAGAAGGGGTGCCTGGGAGCGGCAAGAAGAATGACTGGGGGTCAAACTGTGGATCCAAGCTGATGACCTGTGTTCTGCTTGCTATTCTAAGAGATCTCTCGTCCACGTCCTGCTCGTGCATTTAGAGATCTGTCTGCCTTTGTTAAGCACAACAGCCAATAGGTGATAAGCTAGCTGGGTGGGACCCTATTGTGAAATGACCATTTCCACCATACCTGGGCCCCTGAACTCGGGAACCTGCCTGCCTTTGACAAGCAGGCTCATGGTGCAGCTGCCTTTGTTCCTTGAGTTTCATGAAGCCCCTGATAGTGCATCCTTGTATTTTACATACTTGAGAGATTATATCTATTTTGAACTCATGTGTTTAGAGCTCCTTCCCATAGGCTTAAGGGCTGTCCTGAAGGTCCCAGTGTTTACCATTTTGCTGAGACTTTAGTGTGCAAGGAGGGAGGGGTTGATTTTCTCTGAGATAGGAGTTGACACAGACCCTGGAGGCCAAGCACCAACCCTCTTTCCTTCATAGTTATTCTCTACTATAATCTTTTGCTTTGTTGTTTGAAAATGAAGTCTCTCCTAGTGCCTGAGTCAATTATCCAACAGTACAGAATTGCCCAAGCTTTACCTTCAGTGAAGAGAGGCAGGGCTGGCTCTCAACAAGGTATCTATATCAGGTCAGTCAAGGGTCATAGACCTGTGCCCTGGCCTTGAGAAGGTCCTGAGAAGGGGGGGGGAGGGAGAAAAAGAAAGACTGAGAAGGGGCCACTCTTGGGAACTGGGAACCAAGGTCAGTTTCCTTCCTTGGTATCACAGAAGGTTCACTGTGACTCCTAGGGTGTTTTATAGTCTGATTCCTGTGTTCTTGAGTCTCAACTCCAGGGTAGGCTGACCTCTGGTGAGGCTGCAAATAGAAAGGGCAGAGGGAACCTTAGAGCTGGTAAGGTTTGAATATCTTCACTGTCCAGCTTAGAGTGTTATTGTAGTCTGTACCATATTATCAATTTCAAGCTAGCTGTGTGTTGGAATCTTCTGTCCGTGAAATGTACTTTGCAATAATTTGAACTATCCTGTTGCCCAGGTGGATACCACTCCAAGAGTTGAATGCCAGATCCACACATGGGTGACATAGGTTGACCCAATTTTCTTGGCTCTAGGCACTTTTCCCGAATTCCTCTATCTGCAGTAGGCACTGACCCCAGCATGAAGTCCAAAGGAGAAATGTCCATTGTGTAATTAAGAGGGAGATACTTCAGTTTGTCTTCCAAGTGTTTGTCATTATCTGTTTAAAATGATAGCTATTGTCAACATTATCAAAACCCATTTACTTCTTAGCAGATGTTTAATTAAACCCTCCTAAACTACTCTGAGATTTAGCTAGGCGAAGTCCATGTTGACTCGAATTAGTTTTAGCACATTACAAGCCAGAATGACTTTGAGTAGAACATATACAACATTTCAAATGCTCTAATTAAAAAGGAGAAAAAAAAATAATTCTTTTCCCTACGTGCAATAGCCTTATGTATTCAGAGTAATTCTCCACAAATTAGAAAGAAAAAAAATCCTATCAAGAGAAACTAGAGGAGACCTGGAAAAACTTTATGGTCTCACAAAGGCTTTTTCTAAACTGACATTTAACAAAATACAAAGTGATTTAGGTAGTGCTTTTTCATACAGCATATAAGGGCTGTGAGGTGTGCTACCAACAGTCCTGTAGGCAATACATTAAGTCGCTGAATTACCCCTTAATAACTTGCTGTCAGGATCAAATGAATGAGATTCTCTAGAGGTCACAAGAGCAGAGCCTGGCTCCAAACACTGCCTTGCTGGGAAAACATGGCATTCCTCTGTCAAAGCTCAACCAGGAAGGCAGCAAAGTGTCCCTGCTTCTCCCAACAGCCTCAGTGATCCCCAGAGTTGCCCATTTGGTCCTCACCAGTTGTGGTGGGTTTGAATGAGAATGGCCCCCATAGACTCATATATCTGGATGCTTGGTCTCAGTTAGTGGAGCTGTTTGGGAAGGATCAGGAGGGCGTGGCCTTGTGGGAAGAGGTGTGTCATTCAGAGCAGGCTCAGAGTTTTCTAAAGGCTTGTGCCATCCTGAGTCTTTTCCTCTCTGTCTCTTGCTTGTGGATGTGAGCTCTCAGCTACAGTTTCAGTGTCAAGCCTGCCTGCTGCCTGCTGCCATGCTCCCTGTCATGTTGGTCACAGATTCTAACTCTCTGAAACTATACCAATAAACTTTTTCTTCTAAGGTGCCTTGGTAATGGAGTCTTATCACAGTAATAGAGAAGTAACTGAGACAGGCATAGTAGGCTGTTACTATCCCCACCTTTAGAGTGGAAACCAAAGCTCAGGCAGCTGTCTGTACAGATGACAGCAGGCCTTGTGTGCATATGGGGTGCATGCTACACACCTTCTGAGGGAGCAGTGCACTTATTACATACAGTTCCTAATGGCTAGCAGGTTTTCCAACTAAGAGGGAACCCTAACTCTAAGGAAGTTGTCCCATCAAACCTGTGATTGCGACCAGCCACTAGTTATAACCTCACTTTTGAGGACGAAGATGTGTGGTTACAGGTAAACACTGCATCTATACCCTTTCTAACCGCAGAGTAGCACACACAGGGGGCTGTCA
Organism: Rhynchomys soricoides; assembly: GCA_019843965.1. Classification (NCBI taxonomy): domain Eukaryota; kingdom Metazoa; phylum Chordata; class Mammalia; order Rodentia; family Muridae; genus Rhynchomys; species Rhynchomys soricoides. The sequence goes on along the minus strand of JADRCH010000044.1, from coordinate 4,471,242 downwards.
GGAGTCTGGACCACTTTGAAAACGAACTTGTATAAGCCTGACACCTGTATGGAGATTTAGGATAGAGATGCCATCCACATGTGCATCCACAGAAATCTAAGTGAACTTCTATTAACTAACAAACCTCTGGTACCTTATGGTTAGCTTATTTTCCCAGTTGCCAGAAAGATCTAACAAAGTTATTATCAGTTTCCCCAAAAGTTACTTTTGTGCTGGACAAATGCTCCAGCTGTTAAAAGCTATGGTTAACAACCAGAGAGTCAACAATTTTTTCCACCATTGAAAAACCTAGAATCCAACTTTCCTCCTGGAATGACTTAAACTTTAAAGTCCAATGTTTATTTTAACTCACGATATTTGATTAACAAGTCATTTGTGCATGCTGAAGAGGTTCAGTGTGACATTTTAACATAGCACATTCACTGATCAAGACACTTTCTACCTACACCTACCCCCTTCCGGTCTTAGCCACATTTTTCATTGCTGGAAAGGTTTATTTTGGCCCGTGGTCTCAGAGGGTTCGGCCCATCCACAGGGGTGAAGCCATGGAGGCAAGAGCTTGAGGAGGCTGGCCATATTGTCTTTGCACATGCTCTGCATCTGTGCCAGTCTATCTCATTCAACATCAAGACGGCCCAAGTAACTCTATTCCTGGCTTTCTAGGAATGAAAATTATCTGATTTTACTTGACAAGGATGAAGCCATGTTTTAGGAGGGAAAAGATGAGAAGCTCAGTGGCTTGTCATGTCTCAAAGGAGACACAAGTGCTAAATGATATTGTTGTGAACAAGTGGAGAGCTGTTAGCATCAGGATCTGAGCTCTGTCACAAGTCAGTAAGATGATGTTCTATGTAGGCCAATTTCCCCCCTACCTGCTGTGTTGGCATGTGGCCTCTGGACTAGGCCTTCCTTGCTGACTGGGTCTGTTTGTTGAGCATCAGTGATAACATGGTTGCACCATGGGACACATGATCAAGTGATTACCATGTACTAGGGGCCTCATGGAAAATACTCTCCAACTAGATTTTACATCAGGTATTGTTGGGTAGGCAGGCCTGGGGGGTTAATGACAACACAGTTCAGGGCAACCTCAGCTTACTAGAGACTAAGAGCAATAGATTAGCCTGAGGCCTTCAAAGGGGATTCAGCCTTGGAGGGACTAAGGACCAAAGTCCAATGAGAAAACAACATCTCTGAGGAAGAGTGAACAGCACTGCAGCCTGTCATAGCAGGGAGCAGCTTTTAGGTTGTGTTGGCAAGAGATAAAATATCTGGAGTCAGCAAATTAAGCCTCGACAGCAGGAGGCCTGGAGGTAAAGGCTGACGGCCCTTATTCTCTCCCATTTGCCTCTTCATAGTCTTTCCTAGAGCTTTGTACTGAACTGTGTCTCCCCAAAGCCAGGACTCTGAACCCCGAGGAGTTGAGAGGTGATATATCAGAGAGCCAAACTGGAGACAGGAGCTCAAACCTACAACCATAGGATCAGAATCTGAAGCAGCCATGCTCAATCTTATTAGTCTTTTTCCAGATCCCCAAGCAGAGTTCCTAGTCTGTCACCAGGCCTGACACAGACACTTGTGGTGGGAAACAGTGTTGCCTCAGAATATTTACAGTACTTTATTAGGCAGCAGAAGAAGCACTGTAATACTACGTTGCTGAAAGGCTCTGGGGTTGGGGTTGGGGAAGTGGAGCTCCCTTGGAACTGGAGAGGACTTTATGTGGCTGAAGCATACATGTGTGTGCATGCTTCATGGACATGCTCGGAGAAAGCCAAGCACATTTGTCAGGTCTTCAGAATACAGTGTCCTGGAAGGTGATGACATCCTCAGGGTTAGGGGGAACAAAGACTCAGAATGAATCAAGCAGTACCAGGTGTGTGGGCTCCACTCAGCTATGGAAGCAGCAATGCTGGGCACCAGCACAATTGGGAAGGCGTGTCCGCCCACGGTTACTGCTTCAGTTTGTACAAATAACATCAAAATCAATCAGCAGAGTACTAACAAGCTTAGAAAATACCACCCCCTTCTTGAACCATAATCATCAATGTTAGCAGTCTCCTAAGATTTGCCTATACTCTTAAGAGCTTCCTTTTCTTTGTCTTCTGAAAGGCTTGTAGGGATTAAGTGGGCTGTATGCACAGTTGGCAACACTGTAGGAGAAACTGATCTTATTACTCTTGACTTCAATCACAGCAGGATAAACAGATTAGCCATGCTTATGCGAATGTGTTACAGACAAGTTTAGCTTCTACATAGTTCTCTGTTTGGAATTAGAATAACAGACAGAACTTATGAGCTATGATTATCTTACCTGCTCCCGTTCAGTTACTGCCTCCACTGCTGCAAAGGAATGGGTAACCTTGCATAGGTGCCGGAAGAAACGGATCAGGGGCATCAGGAAAGAAGTCATGGAAGTTGTCTCATTTTAAATTGGAAATCCCTAAACATTACCGAGGATACATGCTGCAGAGACTAAGGCTGAGAATCCAGTGTGCTGAGTCAGAAGCAAAATGGGACATTACATACAGAAGAGACTGAGGCTTGAATGGACTCATGGGTAAGGACTGGGTCTAGGTGCACTGACTGTAGCCCATCATTCTTTTCTATCATTCACAACCTATCTTCCCTTAGGTTGCTTCAAAAGGTAGCATAAAGCATGGGAAATAACAGGGTCCCTAATGACGTTTGTGCTGTAACTTGGTCACAGGCACCCTCCTGTAACCCCTTCCTGTCCTTACCTTTTCTGCTACCCATCTTCTTTCCAAATGGCACTTCTACACTTTTAGGGTCAGGAGAACCAAAGTGTCCCAAATAAAACCATTCTCTGGCTTTATAAAGGGTGATGAGATCATAGAGCTTCTATAGAATTAGGTGAAGGGGCCATGGATTAGAACACACTACCCATCAAGGATGCATTAGTTTGTTGGGCAAGGTGATATAAATCAGGGGTGTCCAACCTTTCGACTTCTCTGGGCCACAGCAGATGATGTGTCTTGGAGCACATATTAAATACACAAAATACAAACAAGAACCTATTCGTGCAAAAAAGATCTGTAATTTTCACAATCTCTACCACCACAGATAAAAGACCCCACATTGTAATAGTAATTATGAAGCACCCTGTACAGAAAGCAGGTCCCACGTTTGCCATCACTAATAAAGAAAACACACACACATATAATAAAATTTCATTGATTTATTCACCTATTATCAAAGAGGGCAGCATAAAACCAGTGGAAGATTCAATGCTTTATTTGCGAAGTGAAGGCATCAAGATCTCATTTGATAGATGTAGCTGCAATTCTTTTTTTTTTTTTCCCAAGACAGGGTTTCTCTGTGTAGCCCTGGCTGTCCTGGAACTCACTCTGTAGCCCAGGCTGGCCTTGAACTCAGAAATCCGCCTGCCTCTGCCTCCTAAGTGCTGGGATTAAAGGCGTGCGCCACCACTACCCGGCTAGCTGCAATTCTTGGATGCATTCTCAAGCTGCTCATCAAATATCTTGTTCTAATTTCACTCTACGTGTGTTCTATTCTTGAAAACAGTTACTCACATATACAGGTGCTGCCAAAATGGGACGACCTGAAAAGGCTGTACTTGTGAAATAAAGGATATTTGTTCCTGTGAGGACGGAACCTACAACAAGGAGATACTGTAGAGATTTTCTCTGTTGGGCATGGTGGCGGCGCATGCCTTTAATCCCAGCACTGGGATGCTGAGGCAGATGGAGCTCTGTGAGTTGGCGTCAGCTTGGTCTATGCGGTGCGTTCTAGGCCGCCTTGTCTCATTTTTTTTTTTTCTTTAATTTGAATGTCATTGGCAACCCTGGGCTTTCTGTTTGAAAATCAGCAGGTAACATATTTAAGTCAACTGAAAATGGAGTCCAAAATATACCAAGTACTGATATTTTCCTGGACTGTATGAAATGCTTTAAAAATCTAATATCAAAAGATCGAGGTTACAATTTTGCCCCATAACATTGTGTTTAAATGTTGCCCTTAACTGAGGCTGGTCATAATCCCAGTTTCCTTTGAAAGCTGTCATGATTTGACATGCATTGAAAGTTGGTTTTCATCTTCACAACAGACACATGCTTAATTCCTTTAAACAAGCAGTTTAAATCCACTAAAAAAACTGCTAAATCTGTAAACCTGTCTTCACTGTCATGTCCTGGCATACTTTGTTTTGATATCATAAAGGACTTGATGATGTTACAAGTCATAAATCTTTTAACATTTGGCCCCAGCTAGACACTGCTTGGCCATAGCTAGATATAGTGGGCCTGGCCCACTATAAAAGGGGCTGCTTGCCCCCTCTTCTGTCTCGTTTTCTCTCTTGCTCTCTGGCTTTGCCTCTTGCCCCTTGCTTCCCCTCCCTCCCCATTCCCTTCCCCCCTCTCTCCACGTGGTCATGGCCGGCCTCTACTTCTCTACTCTTTCCCTCTCTCTGCCTCTACTACCCCCTTAGCTCCCCTCCCCATGCCCTAAATAAACTCTATTCTATGCTATACCAGTAAGTGGCTGGTCTCTCAGGGGGAAGGGATGCCTCAGCATGGGCCCACTGAGGCACCCCTTTCCCCCCACACTCCCCCCATAGGACATATATCTCTTTACATTTTTATAAACACATCAATGACTTCATGCTTTCTTCTTATGAAGTTCAGACTTGATGACTTGCATGGAGTTCTTATCCATTCTTAAGGATTCTGTGCATACATTTCCTGATGTATTATGCCATGATGCCACATTAAATATGTAATTTGGGTGGAAACTGTATCATCTTTGATTAGTTTTAAAGTCTCTCTCTTTTATCTGTCATCAGCAGGACACCAATGATTATACAAGATATGTTGACAATGGACAAAAATTCTTGTTTAAACTTTTTTTATGTGCATGATTGTTTTCCTGTATGTATTTATTATGTACACTGTGTGCAGGTCTGATGCCTGCAAGGGTCAAAACAAGACATCCAATCCCCTGGAACTGAAAATTGTGGGTGGCTGTCAGCCGTCGTGTGGGTGCTGGGAACTGAACCTGGGTCCTCTGCAAGAGACGCGCCTGCTCTTAACTGCTAAGCCGGCGGTCTCCAGCACCTGCTTCGGCACATTTGATTGCTTCATATAAACCTCTCAATCCAGCTGTGTCCTTTAACACAATTAAAGAAGCCACTTCTTCCATGGCATTATACTAATTATCTAGTAAAAATGGCAAGTTAAATAGTATTGTTAGCTTAGCGTGGTCATCCATCTCCAAAGCTAATTTAAAACCATCTCTTCTACTCTCCAAAACTTTCAAGAGACCTTCCTGTTTTTTTCAGTTTGCCTGGCTGTAGTCTAGCGAGACAAGCTGAGTTTAGAAATCTCTCCCTGCTTTTCGGTGTACGTTATATCTGCCAAGATTTCCCTGTATTACCTAACTTTTTTTTTTTGGCCATTAAAGATGTGAGCATATAACTAGCTTTTACAATAGAACAATAGAATTTGGGTTGTAACTTTTTTGTTGTTGTTGTTAAGGGGCTGGAGAGATGGCTCAGTGGTTAGGAGCAATTGTTACTTTCCCCCCTGGAGGACCTGAGTTCTATTCCTCACACCCACACAGTGGCTCACAACCATCCACAACTCCAGTTCCAGAGGGATCTGATGCTCTTGTCTACTTCCGGGCACCACACAGACATGAATCAGGCAAGCACTCCAGTGATTCTCTGGGAATCTGAACAGTCTCCCAAAGGAAGCAGTGCCTATTATTTGTCTTAGCAGCAGCAGCAACAGCAGCCATCTGTCTCCTTTTTGTTGAGCAAGCTTCTTTCGTGTGTAACTTCCCCTTTTTGGGGTTTTGGTTTTAGACATTGTAGAAGCTGCACTGGGATTAATTTTATTATGAAAGTAATAGACAGGAAGACAGTAAAGCTTGGGCAAGTGGAGGGTGGCTTGGAAGGTGTGGTGGGCGAGACATGGCACGGCCCAGGGGCAGAGCTACCTTCATTACTCAGATGAGAGCGTGCATGTATCCTCTACACTGCCCACCTGTCATTTGCAGCCGTGGATAGATGCATCTCTGACAATGGCTGCAGGTCACTTGCCCAGTGACCACAGGCACAGGACACCTGATGGCACACCGCACAGGGGGAGCTGCAGTCACCGTAAGACTACAGCCACAAATGTGCCCAAGTATCGAGGGCATCGGACATTTATTTTGCCGGACACTGTGACACAATGTTGCCATTTACAGTGTTCATACTTAAACATATAAGTTTAAAAAGAAGGGTCCAGCATGGGGGCACACACCCTTAATCCCAGGCAAAGGCAAGTGAATCTCTGTGAGTTTGAGGCTAGCTTGATCTACAGAGCGAGGTCCAGGACAGCCAGTGCTACACAGGGACATCCAGTTTCGAAAAACTAAAACCAAAACTGGAAAAAGAAAAAGAAAGAAAGAATGAATGAAAGAAAAATTCTTACTCTTTTAAGTAAGTAAGTTTACAATTTTGTGTTTGGCTACATGCACAGCTTATCCTGAGCAAGAAGCCCCTGAGCTATGTGTTGGACACCTCTAATAAAAGTTTCATTGTAAAAGATACAAATTGAGCTAGGCACGTTGGCACGGACTTACAAGTCCGTGTCTGAGGAGACAGTGGGACAGTGAGGACTTACCACTCCAACGTGACCGGGTGATGACCTTTATTTTATCTACATTATTCATAATAAAGTTGCTATCTTCATGGCTAGAGCTAATGACTCCTGGTGAGTCTGTGTCTTGCCCCGCGCCTGTGAGGTCGAGTGACTGATGCTTTGAGAACTTAAAACTGGTGGCTGTCCCGTAGTACAAAGAAAGATTAAAAAAGAAAAGAAAAACAGATTCTTCATACAATTTCTGATGCAGGAAGAGAATCAGTTGATCTAAAACAAAACTGTGTAAACTTTTGGCGTTTTAGAAAGTGTTAACTTTCGTGTGTGCGTGTGTGTCCGTCCGTGAGTGTGCGTATTCACGTGCCATGGTGGATGCCAGAGAATAACTTTCAGGGGCAGGTTCCTGCCTTCCCCTTCTCAAGGCAGGCATGCTTCTGCTGCTGCACTGATACTTCAGGGAGCTGGCTGGTGAACCTCTAGGGAACTCTCCCATTTCGCCGTGGCCATGCTGGGACTACACTACAGAAGTGTGCCGCTGCAGCAGCTGTGGGTTTTAGTGACTAAACTCTGGGCATCACGCTGCATAGCTAGTGTTTCTACATGCCGGGCTACCTCCCAAGGCATTGGGTTTTCACACACAAGGTGATTTATAATCTTATCACAAATATGATAACTTCAAACTATATAGTTTATTTAATAAAATATCTAGTTTTATTACAGGCATCAAAAAAAAAAAGATCTGGTTTTATGGAGTAATTGAATATATACATAACAGTAAGCAAGTAAACTGCTTTCATTTTACCCAATTTCTCACCCAAAGTCTCAGATGATACCTTACCTATGAAACATAAGCACAGAAATAAAAAACACGGTATGTAGAAATGTCTTTCATGTCTCCAGGGTTTGACTCTCCAAAAATAATAATAATAAATAACTCCTTATGTGCAAGCGTGACGTCTGTGTTTGGGTCCTGCGTGTACCGAATGAACTCCTTCGTGTAAACAACAGCTCTTCTTGAGTGACACTCATTTATTCACTGCTTCTTTCAGGAAGAATCTGAGTGATCCAATAATTAAAGAGAGCTGAGATTACTCTGGCATGGTCTGTAAGGCAAAAACAAAAGCAAAACAAAAATAAAATCCTAAATATCATAAGTAATAATTGTTTTACAGGTTTTAGTCCTTGGGCCCAGAGAAAACCCTGAAACAATCTAATGAGATGCTATCTTGGTGTCCAAGCTGACAGAGATCCAGTGCAAATAGAAACAGAAAGAGAACAGACATTTGAGTCAGGGAACAGCAGAGATCCTAAGTAGTGTGGACCAGGAGCTGCACAGCCTGTGGCTTTCATGATGGCAGTGCTGTGGCTGGGTAGCTGGAACTCACCATGGAGACAAGTACATCTCCAACATCACCTGCCAACGCTGGCTTCTTCCCAAGGAAGCTGTAGCCGGAGTCAGGCCTTTTTCTCCAACATCAGCTTTGTAGCCACTCTGCGCTGCCTGTGCATCCTGGGTTCTGGGATGGACACACCTCCTAGAGTTTAGTTTAGGACAGTTCTACTTCTAAAGTTCTCAGCTCCAGAGAATACTAGCTGACACTAGGACTGGAGGTCTTCAAGAGTGGGGGCAGAGGGGGCTTCTCCCAGGTCTGGTCAGACCCCAGGGCTGACCCTGATGTGGTCCACTTGATCTTTACTTCCAAACTGTGGGGTATGCAGATTCTGGGAGCTCTGGTGCTGAGGGAGGAGTCCAACTCCCCTTTATTTCTCACAAACTCTCTGAGATCCTCCCAATACTTTTTGTTTTTTTGCTGATGGACAAGGTGTTTGGCCTCTTCTTAGGGTTTCTTGTTCTCGGTTCGGATAATGTAAGTAACCTTCCACACAGTGAATAAAAGGAGAGCTGAGCGCAGACAGCCTCGCCTTATCTGTAAGTATCTGTGACACAGGTCAGCTCAGCAAGCCCGTGCATGGAGGGACCCTGTGTCACAGAAACAGGTTCATGTACAGGATTTAGGTCCATCCACTACTCAGGCAAATGTGCCTGAAACAGAATCTGTCCAATGAGCTTAAGGCAGAACCAGGCTCAGTGGCTTTCACAGTGCAGTCTCCCTCTGCACACACTCTCTGTCTTTCAGGATACAGACAAAAAGTGCCAGAACAGGACAACTGAGAGAAAATTAATTTCATCTCATAAAGAGTTCACATTAGTTTAACATAACAAAACTAGCTTTAGCCGGGCAGTGGTGGCACACACCTTTAATCCCAGCACTTGGGAGGCAGAGACAGGAGGATTTCTGAGTTCGAGGCCAGCATGGGCTACAGAGTGAGTTCCAGGACAGCCAGAGCCACACAGAGAAACCTTGTCTTGAAAAAACAAAACAAAACAAAAAACACCCCCCCCCCCCCAAAAAAAAACCCACAAAAAAACAAAACTAGCTTTAAACAGTTTGCTTTTTAAGTTTTTATAAGCATTTTTTGGAGTGGTGGTGGTGTGTGTGTGTGATGTGTAGTATGGTGTATGTTGTGTTGTGTGTGGTGTGCCTTGGTGTGTGGTGTGTGTGGTTATGTCTCTGTACCTCATTGCACAGGCAGAGGCAAAGGGAGAGGCAGGTGTCTTCCTCTATGGCTTCCCACCTGAGTTCTTTAAGAGCTTCCCTTGAGATGCAAACTCATCATTTGGATAGGGTGGCTGGCAGTTATGTGGGATCTGTGTGTCTGCACTACAGGACAGACAGACACATGCAGGACACACAGGCACATGCAGGACACACAGGCACAT
>JADRCH010000044.1:4448126-4461830 GCA_019843965.1 Rhynchomys soricoides | reverse complement strand
CAGACACATGCAGGACACACAGGCACATGCAGGACACACAGGCACATGCAGGACAGACAGACACATGCAAGACACACATAGGCATACACTCTCGTTCCAACTCGTCTAGGTGGGAGCTGGGGCTCACATTCAGGCCCTCTGCATACATAGCGAGTGCTCGTGCCTGCTGAGCCATCTCTGTACCTTCATTTATTTATTTATTTTTAAACCTTTTTGCAGTTTGGCATAAAACCTTGTTATAAATATTAAATCTGTCAAATACTTAACACCGTAGGCATGAAAACAGGGCCACTGACTGCCAGCCTGTGAGGTGGTGGAGTATCTGAGGCCCTCTTCTTCCCAGATACACATCTGTACTCCCCACGAGCACACTTCCATATTTGTGAGTTTCCCCATCCCACGCCTTCTCTGGTCTCTTTTCCATGTGTCCCGTGGCCTGGCCTGCCACAGGCCACCTTTGCTCATCTCTCTTGTGATTCCTCCTCCACCCGTCATAAAAAAGCCTGAATCCTCCATTTCCCCCTCGGCTCCATCTAGGTGACCGCTGTCCCTCAAACTTCTCCGTCTCTTCTGAACAAACCTTGGGTTCTTAACAGGGCCACACACCGAGCCTGATATCACACACCACAGTCTATAGAGTGGGCCACTGAAAAAGATCGGAGAAGTGAGAAGAAGAAAGATCACCTCAGCAATTCAGTATTCTTCTTAAGTGTTCTAAGGTTGAGTTTTTAACAGGGCACCAAGATCTCTGGAAGACAGACGCCACTTCCAATTAAACTTAGAGCACGTGGCCCCCTAAAACAGATACCTCAAAGGCCAAATATCAGATGGCGTATAGGTTTCTGAACACGTTATGAGACATCTTTTTATGCCAACCGGAGACACACGAAGCTCCTTTCTCCATAGGTTCTCTTCTGGGTCTTATGATGCTGTGGTACTTACCCGGAGGCATCACACAGTGCCCTGGGAATATCTTCAGGGCGCTCTTCAGTCTCTCAGTGTCCTGCAGAAGCAGCAGGGTTTTCATGTGGTCCAGGATGAGCACATCTGTGGGAGACATGCTTCCAGACTCAAGGAGGCGGAGCACCTCCTCAGCAGCTTCTAGGCACACAGCTGGATCGTCTCTGGAAGTATCTGAAAGAAGTGACAGAGTCTTAGTTTTAAGACAAACTCCCACTACCTTAGGAGTCCCCAAGTACACATTCCTCGGGATGAGATGTGCGGTACATAACGAGCACCCAGGACAGAACGGGAATAGAACTCTGGGCAGAAACATGACATCGAAGTGCCACCATACCGGCAACTCTGGAGAGGAGGCCTGTGAACATTTCTTGTTGTACTGGCTGGTTTTGTGTGTCAACTTGGCACAAGCTAGAGTTATCACAGAGAAAGGAGCCTGCCTTCAGGAAATGCCTCCATGAGATCCAGCTGTAAGGCATTTTCTCAATAAGTGATCAAGGGAGGAGGACCTAGCCCATTGTGGGTGGTACCATCTCTGGGCTGGTAGTCCTGGGTTCTATAAGAAAACCAGCTGAGCAAGCCAGGGGAAGCAAGTAAGCCAGTAAGCAGCATTCCTCCATAGCCTCTGCATCAGCTCCTGCTTCCTGACCTGCTTGAATTCTAGTCCTGACTTCCTTTGGTGATGAACAGCAATGTGGAAGTGTAAGCTGAATAAACCCTTTCCTCCCCAACTTGCTTCTTGGTCATGATGTTTATGCAGGAATAGAAACCCTGGCTAAGACACTCTTCTTTTAAACACCTTCCAAGCATAACACTGTTCTCTGAGTCACTGACAACAGCAGGAAAAACAGACATGGAAATCAAGCCCAAGTCACACCGTGGGTTTTTGAGAACATCAACAGCGTAAGTTCTGGCTGCTTCGTCCAAATCAAGAAAACCCTCCTAAGAGGCTAGCCTTGTCTGTTGGCCTGAAGGTCCAGTGGTCTAGGTGCCTGTTTTGGACAGAGAATAAGTCTTTTTCTCTTTGGCTCCTTTTGAGATCTTTTAAACTTTCATCAGTTTACCTACTATTTTTGACTAGCATATGGAGTAACGGATTTCATGGGGATGTTGTGTTCTCATGGGTACCCCTGGTTCTTGCCCTGCCTGATGCCATCACCACCCTTCTCGTCCCTAATGAGTCCCTTCTGCTTCTGGGTTACGTGTTTCCATGCCATCTGTTGCCCCTCCCCCACAATGTTTTGGATCATTTCCTCCCACCTTATGGTCCCCCTCTACTTCCAGGTCCCAGACACACACACCTGTAACCTAAGGCTTGTATTTCACATGAGAGAAACCATCGCAATGTCTGTATGTGTGAGTCTGCCTTGTGTGACCGAACATCAAGAAGCTCTTCGTCCCACTTCCCTGCAATGCTCGGCTTTCCACAGCTGAATGCAATCCCACTGTGCTGTGCACTGTGTTTTCTGTTTTGTTTTCTCCAGAGTTTTCTTCGCCGCCAGCATTCTGTGTTTGGCATGTGCTCATGTGTGACATGCTCATGTGTGATGCCATCTCTAGAGTCCTTGTGGTGGGTTGAGTAGGAATGGTCCTGTAGGTGCATAGATTTGAATGCTTGGTCACCAAGGAGTGGCACTATTATGAGATGTGGCCTTTTTGGAGTGGGTGTGGCCTTGTTGGAGGAAGGATGTCATTGGGAGTGGGCTTTAAGGTTTCACAGGCTCATGCCATGCCCAGTGTGGCATTCACTTCCCGCTACCTGCTAATCCAATGTAAAACTGTCAGTTCTTTCTCCAGCACCATGCCTGCCTGCATGCTGTCATGCTTCCCTCCGTGATGATAACGGACTGAACCTCTGAACCTGTAAGCCAGCCCCAATGAAATGCTGTCCTTAGAAGAGCTGGTCATGGTGTCTCCTCGCAGCTATAGAATACTGACTAAGATAGTCCTGCTGTTATGTCCATCACTGCTTCGGAAAGGTGAGCTATCATCTCTAGAAACTGCTCCTGCTCCATCTGCCTCCTTCCTGCATGCCAGTCACCTGAGTGTTAGAGCTGCAGTGACAGGGAGTGTGTCACATCACGGTCACATTTTTACATCAGTGTCTTAGTTAGGGCTTTACTACTGTGAACAGACACCATGACCACGGCAACTCTTATAAAGAACAACATTTAATTGGGGCTGGCTTACAGGTTCAGAGGTTCAGTCCATTGCCATTAAGGCAGAATCATGGCAGCATCCAGGCAGGCATGGTGCAGGAGGAGCTGAGGTTTCTACATCTTCATCCGAAGGAAGCCAGGAACAGACTGGGCATCCCTAGGCAGCTAGGAGGAAGATCTCCAAACTCATCCCCACACTGACACACTCCAACAAGGCCACACCTTCTAATAGTGTCACTCCGTGGGACAAGCATATGCAAACCATAACAAGCAGCATGTAAACAGTTACTTCTCTCATTATATGCTTCTCACTTGTACTCTTTAGAACATTTCATATCTTGCTGAAGTTTGCATCTACTAAGCCTTTTCCCTAGACCCCGCCCACCAGTGACATCATCCAAATGGGAGCGCACACTGACATCCTGTTTGCAATGTGATCATGGTGGATCCTGACCCACACTTGTTCTTTCTGGGTCTTAGGTCAGTTGCTGATAAAACATTATGAAAACGAACAACTGTCAACCAAGGGAATAAGTCTTTACTTTCGCAGAACCCACATAAATAAATATATATTTAATTAAAAACGCTTCCTGAAAACTCACACAGGTAAGAGTGAGCTCGCCTCCGGGAGAGAGCGGCGCGGCTCTTCCTTCTCCAGTCGCTTATGAACATGACAGCCGCTCACTGCTGCCGGCTGGAGCGATCCACGTGTAGAAACACCATCTCCAACACCAACACGTTCCAATCTCCGTGTGGAACCCCAGCTTCCTGGCCGGAGCCCCAACCACACTGCACTGGCTGTTGTTTCCCACAAGGTGCACAGGAGAAATGACATATAGGATCCATAGCTAGCTACATGTTAGAGAAAACTGAAACCTTACTAGTTGCTTGGAATACTGTGCCGGTTAATCCCGGTTGTCAACTAGAATCTCCTGGGAGGTGGGGCCCTGGGCAGGTCCATGGATATATTGGTTAGGGCTTAATTAAAATGGAAAGATCATACAAAGAGAAAGACAGCTGAGGACAAACATTCATGGCTCTCTTCTTCCCAATGGTGGAAGACACAGCAGCTGCTTAAAGCTCCTGCTGCCCTACACGCCCCAGCAGAATGAGCCGTCTTCATTATGTATAAAATAACATAGATACAAAAGCCAGCCAGTTCTTTCTCCTGTAAGTTACTTTTGTCAGATATTTTTATCAGAGCACGGAGAAAAATAAGACCAAGACTGCGATGTACTTTGTACTGTTACAGTTTAAGTATGTGACTACCCCTGGCTATTTTCCAAATCCTAAGTGGCTGCCATTATTCAAAGGAAAACAGGGGTTGGGACACCTACCATCACAGAAATACATTTCTTGGGTTGACTTCAGAAAACTCAGGACGCTGTCCACCCTGCTGCTGGCAAGCTCAGTGTCCTCGGAGGTGGTGTCTACGACCGAGTGCTCAGGATCATCTTCCTCCTCTCCTCCCACATCATCATCCACCTCTGCCTCCTCACTACTCTCGGGCTGGTATGTGAAGCTGACCCCAGAGGCCTTGGAGGCTAAGCCAGCTTCTCTCTTCCTCCTAAGCCGCAGTTTGGTCTTCAGCTTCCGTCTTTTATTTTTGCTCATGGCGGGGGCGTCTGGATGCGGCGGATGCATTTTCTCTTGCTGTGTCTCTAGTTCAGTTTGGCTTACAATAACACCATTGAGGTTCTTAATCTTCTTCTTTGACTTGCGTCTTCTAATTCTTCTTCTTTTTGATTGGTCAGGAAGTTCCAGATCTGTTAAAAAATTCAAATACAATAATTTTTAGGACGACAGAGCCATAACAATCATATTTAACATAAATACATTTTCCATTAGGATTTTTATAGTTTTAGTAAAAAGGAATTTAAACAATTTATTTCATTGATTCTTAACTTTACCTTAACTGACCACACCACCTAAACTTTAGTATTAACCACAGTTCAAATGGATACTTTGTACCCCCGCCCTACAAAAACACCCACACAGCTGTTACTATTGTGACATCTCGTGTATTTTTAGGGTATAACTGTTGTCTTATTAGTGCAGAATTTAATTTCCCATGCCCTGGAATAAAAACATATAACCTATTCTTATATTTTTCTTGGGATAAGGGCTTCCTATAAAGCTCAGACTGAGCTGTCTTTAAATCTGAGATCTTCTTGTTCCTGTTCCCAGCACTTCTCTAGCTGTCTGCTTTCAGAAGGTGAGCAGTATACTCCTAAACAGGAATAGACATTTACAGTTGACTGCAGGAGCTGAGCAACCTACCACTGAGACTCACAGAGCTGTCTTAGGAGCAGCACATCCCTACACAGATTGGAGGGGGAAGAAACACTGCACCCAGGGTCAGGTGGGAGAAGAGCCAGTGTGTGTACTGCTGACATCCGGAAGGCCTGACAGTGTAGAGCTGACTCTTGGGTGTCCTTACGGGGACTGCGGAAGTATGCCAGAGAATCCTGTACCCCACCACACATCCGCTTTAACACTTTGGCAGGTCACTGAGCATACAGGCCTAGGACATATGTTCTTCTCCCCACAGGTAACTCATGCCCTGTGGGACCTGCAACTGTTTTGCTTGCCATTGCACCTTGTGCTTTGGTTTTTGACAATTCTAATTTTTAGGAAACTCTTGTTTGAGATTTCTGAGCTGTCTACTCTTAAGAAGCCAAGAGTAATAAAGTGCTGCTAGCTGAGCCCACAGGTAACTACCTGGCCGGGCCGTCCTTTCTCTGTTTGGAAAGCTAACTCCTCAGAGATGCTGGAGGAGTTACAGCAGGCTTCATCACCATAAAAATACACAACGCACGTCTCTTAGCGAGCTTGAACCCTCGTCTCTCATCTGATATGGACCACCCCTCAGCTCTGTGTCCTTGTCAGGTTAGACACTGTGTTGTGGGGATGGTGAGCAACTCCCTTGCTATTTTTGAGTGAGAGTTCACAGTTTTCTCCTGTACTTAGCAACCGTATCTATGAAACCCACTGCTACCTCAAACTTGACATGAATCATGATATTAGATTATGGTCTGGCTCATAAGTCGCTTTCCTTAATCACTGGTAGATTTTTCAGTAGCATATCTTTCCATTTCATTTGCCAGTATGATTCGGTATGAGGGGCCTGCTAAGTGTGGCTGACAGATCAATGTCGATTCCGAGTTTCTTTGAGTTCCTGACAATGAAATGGTCTATTAAATATTCATGTCCCCAAAGTGATGACTGTTTATGGAACTGTTTATCTCAGGTTTATTGCACAGTGGGAAAGAGTAGTCCTTCTGGTATCTTAAAAATATTTAATGTCATTAATTTGGAGAACAGAATCTATCCATATTTTATGATCTCAAAGGAGGGCCATTTGGGAGCCAGTGTGACAGGGGTCCTGACTGCTCACTAAGGAGAGTGGGTGGAGGCTGAGTCCTCAGTTCAATCCAGGATATTTGTGGGTACCTTCCCCCGGAAGATACTTTCAGGCCTACACTTATTGCCAACTTTGTTCTCTGTGGTTTATTTCTTTTTCAAGTGGTCATATCATAATATGAAGGGCTGTTGTGTTAAGAATGATCACAATATTGATCTCCTATTTTAAAAGACTATAAAGTACTAATATTAAAAGGTGACAGTAGCAAAGCCGCCCTCAAATGATGTATTTATGACACTTTTCCAAATAAATGTATGTGTGTGTGCTGTTGAGCAGGAAAAGTTTAAAAAGTCACAGTTAGCCCAAACCTGGGAAGTGTACTCTGGTCACTCAGGGCAACATGAGGGAGCCCATGCTTGGCCGTGCCTGTCTGAGAACACTAAACATATACTGCTTTATAATGAGAAAACTTATCTTAAACTCCAACAGGACATTGCAAAGTGTATAGGCAGCCACTAAGTACTTCTTCTTTTATTTTTTTAAAGATTTATTTATTCATTTTATGTATATGAGTACACTGTTGCTATCCTCAGACACACCAGAAGAGAGCATCAGATCCCATTACAGATGGTTGTGAGCCACCATGTGGTTGCTGAGAATTGAACTCAGGACCTCTGGAAGAGCAAACAGTGCTCTTAACCACTGAGTCATCTCTCCAGCCCCACTAAGTACTTCTTAAAGGTATTTGTTAACTATGTGAAGAAAGAAAATCAGTAATAAGCATTTATGTCATGTAGGTAATGGTCTAGAGATACAAGACTGTGGTCAGGGATATAGCTCAGTGCCGGACTACTTGCCTAAGGAGACTCTGGGCTATCATTTGCACTGAGAAATAAAATGAATAACATATATATGTGTGTGTGTATACACATACATACACACATGTACACATACTCACATGCACATACACTCACATGTACACACGCACACACATGCACACATACACACACACTCGCACATGCACACATACATACACACATGCCCACATACACACACATGTATACATACACATGCACACATGCATACATATAGGGCTGTTTGTATACTGGGTGTGGTATGAATCTCTATAATCCCAGAACTTGATAAGCTAAGGCAGGAGAATGGGTCATATTCTAGAGTTCTGGACCAGTATGAGACAGTGAGATCTGACCTCAAGATAAATATAAATAAATAACACAAGCCAGCAAGTAAACAGCAAATGAAAGAGAACAAGAGGGAAAGCAAGTACAGGATAGGAAGCTGCGATGCCTCTGCTCTTGCCATGCACCAGGCTAATGAGCTAAAAACCTCTGGCCTTAGGCAGAAATAACGAAATTCTGCCATTTGCTTGTGGGTTGGCTCTATCTCAGGTCCCAGGCAGAGAAAAGGGAGAAGAGAGATTGTGTGAGAATCACGCCACTGTGTATACAGGAAACCGGAAAGCGTGAAGACAAGCTCTCGACTAACAGGTAAGGGCACAGATGAATGTGAAGGGTGTAGCTCACCAATGAGGAACAGTGAGCCTACTGCTACATACCTGCATGGACCCCAAGTCAGGATGCACACTAGGAGATCCCAGACCAATTCCCAACATAGAAATCCCAAGACCCGTCAGGTAGTGGTGGCGCACGCCTTTAATCCCAGCACTTGGGAGGCAGAGGCAGGTGGATTTCTGAGTTCGAGGCCAGCCTGGTCTACAGAGTGAGTTCCAGGACAGCCAGGGCTACACAGAGAAACCCTGTCTTGAAAAACCAAAAAAAAAAAAAAAAAAAAAATTCCCATGACCCCACACAAAGTTCTAAGACCAGGATCAAGGAGCTTTCCCAGTCAGCAGAATCAAGAATCAAGGTCAGGGTCTTTAAAGGGCGAGCGAGGACTTGATGGAGCCTTTAGGAGTGACACACTGCACCTTGGCTTCTGCACTGTCCCTGGGTTCCATGGGGTGGCTGCATAGATTTCACATGCTGGGAGGTGCCAGAGGAAGCTGAGGAAGTGGGGGAGCCCTCTGTGGAGCCCAATGCCGTGACCCCAGCTTTTGCATATGCTGTGGTATGCACCCTGAGGTCCTAGAACTTCCCAGGTTTGAGGAACACAACGTAGTGTATAAATATGTTACGTGTAGATTCATACAGGAAAACTGTAGCCTTTATCTTATTTAAAACACATGCCTACCAGGAGTGTTGCTTACACATACAGTTGGCAACTGGGAAAACAAGATGTGTGTGCATAATTTTCACATGTTAGCCGAAGGAGAGACCTTTCCTTGGGATCTGGGAAGAATCCTTTAAGGAAGAACATATAAGTGTAGTGGCAGAGGTGTGTGTGTGACAGCAGTCAGTGTCACATGACAGCAGTCAGTGTCACATGACAGCAGTTAGTGTCACAAGCAGCAGCATCATGAAGGTGCCGGTCTTTTTTTTAAGATTTATTTATTATGCATACAGCATTCTGCCTGCATGTACGCCTGCAGGCCAGAAGAGGGCACCAGATCTCATTATACATGGTGGTAAGCCACTAACTATGTAGTTGCTGGGAATTGAACTCAGGACCTCTGGAAGAGCAAACAGTGCTCTTCCCAACTGAGCCACCTCTCCAGTCCAAAGGTGCCAGTCTTCAACAAGCCTGTTTCTTAGAACCTGCTTTTCATTATGATGCCCTTTCCCTGGATGACATTTTTTTTCCTTTTTAAATGTGTATGAGTACGCTATAGCTGCCTTCAGACACACCAGAAGAGCCAGACAGTTGTGAGCCACCATGTGGTCGCTGGAATTGAACTCAGGACCTCTTGAAGAACAGTCAGTGCTCTTAACTGCGGAGCCATCTCTCCAGTCCTCTAGGGCAACCTTTTAAGACTTCCATATGTGGAAAAACCCTTTGACAAAGCTTCTTTGCTTGGCCAAACTGTAGTCACTCTGACCACCCTCCCTCAGAGCCCGCCTGTAAATGTTTCTATCCAGCCCGAGCAAGGCCTCTGCTAGGCCGAGCTGGCCATAACGCCCATCTCATGCTCCTCACCTTGCACATGTGACCAACCTTTCTACAACTCCAAGGTGAGGTCTGCTCACTTGCCTTCCCTCAGCAGGAATCCTGTCAGGTTTGTTTGGCAGGAATCCTTCTCACCCCTGATGTTTTCTTAGTGACACGCGCTCACATCCCCCCTCCCCCCACGACTCCTAACCCTAAACCTTCACTTGCCCACACGGTACTTGGGCTCCCGTGGCATGTCCCTGTACCTGTTAAGATGGTCCTAAATGCAAGTCTGCCAAAAACAAGCATCGTGAATGATTTTTTTCTTTAATTTTATGACATAACTCACAACCTATGGCTTCCCCCAAAATCTCATCAGAGGAAGCTGACCATGATCATGTCAGATAAACCCAAGATAAGAATTATTACAAAAATAAGATGTTAAAGGGTTATGACACAGCTCAAGTTCAACTTAGTTTCTGATGTAATTTTCTACCCCATACTTTAAATTTTTCATACATATATATGTATGTATGATGTAAATAGTTATTCAAAAAGGCTGTTTTCATAATTCTGTATATACTAAATATTTCATTATAGCTTCTGGCAGGGCCACTTCGCTCAGGGAGTCTAAGCAAAACTAAGTCCCAGGTCTGATTCCTGGGGCAGTCAGGTTTCTACTGCAGAACTTAAGCAATGAGGAGCGTGCTCTCTGCATAAGGGAAACAGCTCGGGCTCCTGCTTCTAAACAAGAGGTCACAGGTACCACAGTGGCCACAGAGGCAATCTGTGCTGATGGTCATGGCTGTCATCTATTCAGCATACTGGACTGAAAGTCCCTGCTCCTTGGGTTCTAGTGTGTGTAGGTTCATCTGCCTTCCCCATCTCTCTGCCCATCAGGCATGAATGGGCAAATTCTTGGGTCCGGTTGATGATGAACCCTGGTCCACAGACCTCAGCCTAATGCCTACAAGCCTTAGGCTTTCATCAGGAAATCTCCCTTGACCCTCCAACAGCCCCAGGGAGCAAATCAAGGACATTACTGATTCTATCACACTCTGTGATCAAAGTCCTTCCCCCACCGTGGCCTCCCATTAGCTCTGAAATATCTGAACAGGGTTACCCTTTTGCAACAGGGAATTGTCCTCATGGTTGCCACTGGCTGCAAGCGAGTGCGTGCGTGCTCCAAGTGTGGCTTGTGTACCAGGAGGACTAACCTGTAGATCTCAGTTTTCCTAGTCAAATACAGGAGCCGCATGTGGCCAGAGGCAGCTATGTGGGGCAGGGTTATGGGCAAAGCCAGGAGAAGTGTGTTCTGTGACATTCGCAAGAGTTCTCAGCGGAGACAAAAGACAGGCATAAGAAAGACAATTGCATCATCAATTAAGCAATAACTTTCACCATACAGTCTAAGACAGTAACTGTTTTAAATGCATGTAGGAAGCCAAATGTATTGCTTATTTCTGTGTCCCTATACCATCACCACCACCTCCACCACCACCATCACCACCACCATCACCACCACCACCACCACCATCACCACCACCATCACCACCACCACCACCACCACCATCATCGCCACCATCACCACCACCACCACCACCAGTTTAGTGGAGAGGTGTGAGCTCTGACAGAGCATCTTGGTTATGGGGTCATGTGTAGAGGTTGTTCTTCACTTCTTGGCTGAAAGTGTGTGAATGGAAGTATCAGGGTGAGATATTATCCCAAGTATGACAATCCCCTCAAAACCCCCTGCAGCAAGGCCCCATCTCTTGCCTTTCTTTACCTCCCAATAATACCATCACACCAAGAACCCATCAAAGGGTTAATCTATGGGTTAGTTTAGAGCCCTTCAGACCTGTCTCTGACCACCCCTTCACAGACACACCCAGAGATTTGCTTGGCTAATACCCTAGGCATTTCTTAATCCAACCAGGATGGTAATACAAATTAGCCGTCACACAAAATAAATCTCAGTTAATTCACAAACTGAAACGTGGATTTCCAGTCCCACTGAGCCAGCAGTGGGGCAGTAAAAATAACCAGTGCAGACAGGACCCTGGGCAGGAAGCCTGAGATGAGAGTCACCAGGGCTTTGGCCACAAAGGGAAGGAGATTATAACCCACCTTACTTAATGACAGGCCTTCAAGGCACAGTTAATGGCAAACTTCTTTTTTTAAAGTAATGATAGATTGAAGTCCCTGCTCATTGCATATCAGAAGTATCAGATATGGCCACAATAAAGAGTTTCCTGCATTGTCCCTCAGAGACCAGTGGCCTTCTCCTCAGCAGATGGCCTCTGAGTAGAGTTTTCATTTTTAACCCAGTGCCGGAAACTCTGTTCTCTACTTCCTTGGTTCATATTCTTCAAATGAAGAGCTTTGTGTTAAATGCACATGAACAGCGCTGACTTGTTCTAGAGTCCCGTGAGAACTGCTGTGCTGTGTCAGGCATGCTCCTGATTCTTTGTGAGTTTGTCTGGAAATGGCCTGCTATCAGAAGAGCTCAGTTGGTCCAACCTACCCTGGGTGACAGTCCCATCTCCTAATCTTCCACCCCAGCAGTTGTCTGGTGTGCCTTCTTCCCTAGCGCTTCTCGACAGCTGAGGTCTTTCTGCAGGCCTGGGAATCTTTCCTTTGAACTGTTGTGAAGGATGAGCTGTCTCCTGTTACAGGTAGAGACCCAAAGACCACTTAGCTCAGTTCCACTGAAGTCTGAGTTGAGTCTCTGCTAAGCCTGCTAGTGCCAGCCTGGAGAGAAACACTTCTCACAGAGTGGCCATAAATACGTTTTACTGAGAGCTTTTAAAGGCAAGGAACAGAAAAACTACTCCCTGGTTGGCAGTTGCAGGGGGGAGTAAAGCAAGCAAGCAGTTTAACAGAAGCTAAAAGCATGAGGTTAGCCGGAATATTTCCTATTTATTTATTTATTTATTTATTCATTGATTGTAAATAGAATCTTTTCATAGCTGGGCACAGTGGTGCATGCCTTTAATCCCAGCACTTGGGAGGCAGAGTGCTCTTTGCATCTGCTCCCATCTGCTGCTATAAGAAGCCTCTCTGATGATGACTGGATAAGGCACTGATCTATGAGTGAAGCAGAATATCATTAGGAATCATTTAGGGACTTTTTTCTCTTCCATTTGTGTTTGCGTTTATCTAGGTCTCTGGTTCTTGGTTACCTAAGCAGTGTTGGGTATGGGCCCCATCTCATGGAGTGGGCCTTAAGTCAGATCAGACATTGGTTGACTTCCCCACAAGTTCCGCACCACCATTGCCCTAGCAGATCTTGCAGGCAGGACAGATTGTACGTCAAAGTTTTGTGGCTGGGTTGGTGCTACATTTTTCTTTCAGTAGCCAAAGAGTATCTTCCTGCACCAAAGAGACTAGAACAAAGGAGTGGAGGCACCAGCTCATCTTCTCCATGCTCAATGAGTTGTGTGGATGTTGTCCTCAGCAATGGGGCTCCACTGTCAGCCCTTTGTCTTAGTATCAGTCTGGGTCCTGGCACTGGAAGCCTCAGCCATTTGAGATTTCTCTTTTGGGACTTCTGTTTAGGTCTAGATAGCATTTTTAAATTGTATTATTTAAGTTTTTGATGTCTAGTTTCTTAAGTTCTTTATATACTTTGGATATTAGTCCTCTATCAGATGTGGAGTTGATAAAAGTACTTTCCAATTCTGTAGGCTGATACTTTGTCCATTGATGGTATCCTTTGCCTTACAGAAGCTTTTCAGGTTCCATTTATTGTTAATTTATTATTAATTTATTATTTTATTAATTGGTGTTCTGTTCAGAAAATTGTCTCCTGTGCCAATGTGTTCATGATAGAAACCTTTATCCAAACTAACTAAAGGATGGAAAGAGAATATTCAAATTAACCAAGTCAGAAATGAAAAGAAGGCATAGCAACAGACATCAAGAAAATCCAGAGAATTATAAGGACATATTTTAAAAATCTATACTCCACTAAATAAGAAAAAAAATCTAGGAAATGGATAGTTTTCTCAATAGGTATCACTTACCAAAGTTAAATTAATATCAGACAAACAATTTAAATAGAGCTATAATCCCTAGTGAAATAGAAGCAATTGTTAAATGTCTCCCAACCAAAATAGGCCCAGCACCAGATGGCTTTAGCACAGAACGGTATCAGACTTTCAAAGAACAGTTAATGCCAGTACTCCTCAGATTATTCCCCAAAACAGAATCAGA